>NEWO01000877.1:57445-82370 GCA_003013225.1 Phalaenopsis aphrodite
AAAAAAATTAGAACTTTAAGTGATCATTATCAAGATCATTTAAACATCATTTTGATTATCAAATGAAGGTGTAAAATCATTGATTTCCAAAGTTATACCCCTAAATTCAAAAGTCATTTTATGTTAATGAAGTTTCCAAAATTTTGATAATTATGGAAATATTGTTTCATCTTATAATTTGGCAAAGTGAAGTGAGTTTCTATCAATTAAGCCCATTTTTAATTGTAAATCATCAGATGAGTTAATTAATATAAGAAATCACCCATTTCCCATTTTGATTAAGCCTAAATATTCATTAAGGCTAAAATATCCAAAATTATAATTTTGCCCCTAAGGGTCCAAACTTTCATAATTTATCAAATTTAAGTTAAAATGACTTTGATATTTTTATGTAACCCTACTGATAGGTAAATTAAGAATCAGAGGAGACAATGTGAATTTTCATAATTTAATTTAATTCATATAATTATTTTCATGTAAACATGTGCATTTTCAAGGAAAATTTCAAAAGATGATTAAGACAACTACTAATCACTTAAAATTTTTATGTAAGCTAGCACTAGACCAGAAAGTCATTTGGCCAACATTTCATGATTTTTTGAATTTTTTGTGATTTATTAAAATTAATTAAAGTTTTGAGGACTTTAACAAAAATAAAATATTTTATATGTTTGAAAATATGTTTTATATTTTTTGAAAATCTCTATGAGGTCAAAGAACCCAAAGAAATTTATGTTTTTATTTTTCTGATTTTTATTTGATTTTTAAGAATTATTTTAGTAAAGATTCTATTTTTAAGCCTTAAAAATCATTTTAAGGTTTAAAAATAGATAGCTTTATTTTTAGACCTTGGAAAAATATTCCAATGATTCCTAAGTGTTTAGGAAGTAATTTGAAACATTTCCATGAGTTTAATATTTTATTATTATTTTTATTATTTTTATTTATTAAAAATAATTAAAAATTAATTTTTCATTTTAAATATATTTTTATTTTTATTAAATCCTCCTAATATCAGAGAACTCAAAAAACTAAGTTTCATAATTTTTAGAGTTATATTTTGATTTTTAAAAATTATTTAAATGTTAAATTTGATGATGATCTTTAAAAATCAATTAAAAATATCAAATGATCCTAAAATCCTTTGAAATTTTTATGGTGAATTCTCTGTTTCATAAACCACAGTGGAGAATAAAAATCAAATGATTTTGATCTTTATATTCTCCAAATTAAATGTTTTAAGCAAATTAGAGTTTACTCAAAACACTCATGTTTTAATTCTTAAAAATCATGAAATTATTTTTTAAGACTACTCTAATCATAGGTAACTTAAGTGAATTTTTGTAGAATTTTCTAAGCCACATACAATTTTCTATAATTATTTGAATAAAAAATGCATAAAAACTTAGAAAAATAAGATCTCTATCTAGAGATTTCCTATGTCTTTGAAAAAATTATCAAATTGTGCATCTAGACAGAGGCTACAACATATAAAATTTGAGGTCAAGGTGATATTCCAACATGAATGGAGAATTGAAAAACCCTAACCCTAATTCATTTTTTAAAAATAATTTATGCATCAAATTAATGTGAAAATATTTTCACATGATTCTCCTCTATTCACTGAGCAAGTGTGTATTTTTATTTTATTTATATGAATTTTTTATGCAAAGATATGGATTTTTGAAGTTTAGGGGATATTTTCAAAATTTATTAAATATCCTATTTATTTATTCAAACCGCGAGCTGACTGAACCATCGGATCCGTCGAAAAGCCACGCGGCGCTCTCATATTCGACGCCGCCTTCTGACTCAGCTGCCACGCGGCTTGATCTCCGCCGTCCATTCAATACACGCGAGGATGGACGACATCCGTTCATCGTCCCCGGTGGCCTTAACCGAGAGCCGTTCATTTTAAAACCTTAATATCTCTCCCATATCTTAATGGATTTTGATGATTATTTTTTTAAAATGTTCGTATTGAAGAGACAAATACATCTATATGATAAACATGCTATGAAATCAAGCCATTGTAAATGTAGAGCTCGCAAAGGCTCGGGAAAGTAAGTGAGTTATACCTTTGCTCCGAGAGGTTTAGCCTCAATCAGAGATTATTCACACCTTCGTTAGATCCCAAAGAGCTTAGGGATGAAGCCTCTAGCTCTGATGTAAATCTTATGTATGATTTTGACCAAAGCCGATTTTGGGTGTTGGTTGAGAGCTATGGTAGAAGCTATTTCAGAGGGGGAATTGATTGGGGTTTGGCTTCTTTCACTGTTATGAAGGTGTAGGGCCATTCTATTGGGAGTTTGGTGCTGTGTAGGTTGGGATTGGAATTTTTCCTGGTTTCGGGCAGGAATTCAAACCCAAAATTGGATTTCTATGGTGGAATTGGGAGAGGGAAATGGATTGGAATGTACTAAAGGACTCTTAGAGAAGCTCTCTGAGGAATTTGGTAGGCTTTAGTGAAAAATTTTTTTACCAACTTACTATTCATGGTCGTGGGGTGGATTTTATAGAAATTGGCCAATGGGATGCTTGGCTGGCCAATTGAGGAGTTAGCCCCACTGCCTAGGTGTCAAACAGAGGAGCTCTTAGCTCAATTTGGGCTGAGGTGGCCTCTTGGCATGAATTTGGGTTTTGGCCATGTAGAGGCTCACGGTTTTGGGCTTTAGCTTGGGTTAAAATGACTAACCAAGGGTAGGATCAGGGTTAAAGCTTTTAATGATCAATAAAAATGGAATCATAGGGTATGGACATGTGGTATGGCAAGTACATTGATTTAACCTCTTTATTATCCCTTTAAAAATTAAAAAAAAAATTTACCCATGAGATAAATATCAAGCTTAACCATGGGTTGGTGGCTGGCTTTAAACTCAACGCTAGAGTCTAAGATGAGTTATGGTAAGGCTCATTTGACCATAGCAAGCTCAATTGGTTTGAATTTGGTCATAAGTCCATATGACCAAATCTTGTGTTTGAACTAGGTTAGGCATGTCAATTGGCCCAATGAAATATGGAATTTAGTGTAAGAGACCATGAGGAACAACTTTCATGAAGGGTGAAAGTCATTTTGAGGTCAATTGGTTAATCAATTTGGTGGATTTTTTATTTTTGACCCATTTTAAGCATGTTGGGCTAAGTTTGGGTCAAACTTGGGCTAGCAATGGAATAATTCCAAATTTATTGTTGTTTTTGGTTTAAATCATCATAATGAACAATTTTTATGAAGGATGAAAATTGTTTTGAAGTTGATTTGATGGTCAATTTGGATGGATTTTGATGGGTTTTGGTTTTAGACCCAAATTAAGGATATAGATCTAATTTGGGTCAAACTTGAGCTAACTTTGGATTAAGCTCAAATTGGTTGTTTTGTTTGGTCACAAATGACCTTATAAAGGATTTTCAACAAAAATTGGATGCCAATTTGAGGTCTAAGGCATTCAATTGTTGAGATTTGGGGTGTTAGCCAATATTGGGGCTAATTTTGGGAATTTTGGATTTAGACCAAAATCAAATGGATTTGAGGTTTCATCAAGGCCAATTGATGGTTGATTTTGATGTGTAAGAATGTTGTAAAGATTTTGCAATATTAATTGAGGCCAATTGACTAAGCTATGGGTTCAATTAAGTGAGATTATGGTCAATATTGGGGTTTTAACCCAAATCAAAATTGGGCTCAAATTATGGGCCAATTGAGCCTGGATTTGGTTGAGTTTGGTCATATAAAAAGTGAATTTGAGTTTAGGATGGGAATTGGGGTCAATTAAGATCAATTGATAGACACTTGGGATGGATTTAAGGAATTTTGGGTCTTTAAAGGACAATTTGGGGATTTTGGTTAAAGATGGTCAAACTGGCCAAATTGGGTCATGGTATCGTTGGACAACATGAAATTGGGAATCTTTTGGATTTATTGGGATGTTTTTGGGAATATTTGGAATTTTTGGATTTTTTAGGCCATGGAGGGGTATTTTGGTAATTTGGCCATTTTTGGAAATTTTTATCAGTTTTGGCAAATTTGGATGTATTCAAAATATTTGGAATGAGTTTTGATCAGTTTTGGGAATTTTGGCCAAATTTAGGTCCCAAGAGCAGTTAGGTAATTTGGAGGTGCCTAGGGGCAAAAGACCAAGTTGGGTATTTCAAGTGCAATTGGGTAGAGAACCATTTTGAATGAGTCATGGACCAATGAAATCTTCATTTTGGGTCCTTATATATTGGTCTTAGCCAGTGTATTGTGAGGATATTGTGTACCTTAACTTCAAACCAACACCGAGGGTCAATCCAAAGGCCAAGTAATTCTATAGGAACTCTTCTTGAGCTCCCCCATAGTGATCTTACCTACTAAGTGCTAGAGGTTAGGACCAATATGTGGAACTTCAAGTTGAGTAAAGAGAAGAGTTTTGAGTTTCTAATGGTGAGGTTACCTTTTCTAGTTTTCTAAGACTAGTCAATAGGAAAGTCCTATGGCTAGACCTAGGCTACTAAAGAAGTTTCTAGACCTCAACCAAAAGTGAGGTCAATAGCTGATCGAATGGGTTTAAGAGGCTCAATCCTTTCCACATCAAATCTAAAATAAACTCCTGACTATTCATATAATGTGAAAATCAAGGCAGGGTGTGCTAATCCACCAATCGTCTCACCCATAGAAATAGAACGAGTATTTCTATAAATAATAGAGCCAACATCTATCCTAGTCATCTGTTGGATACAAAAGTTCAGGATGACTCTATCCCTAGTAACTTCGCTATGGTGGTACGTATGCATCATTCTGGCCGATACAAAGTAATGTCAGGCCTTGAAGACAACATTTAACATAAAACCAAGGAAGTTTACCTTAACGTTATTCTTCACCTTCCAAGCTCCTCTCCCATTAGTAAGAAATGAAATAAAGTCATCCAAGGCCTCATTCGTAGCAGAGAATGCCTTGTACTGACAGTTATATGAATCCTGTAACTGATAAATTTCATTAATTCTTCTAGAGGTGAATTCAACCATTTTACTACGAACATAGACGTGGTCATCAGAAGTCTCCCTAAAGTTGGCATAGAACTCCATGATTACACCAATAATAGCCTAGGCAGTAAACTAGTAGAAACTCTTCCATTACCGAGCAACAATCAATCTCTCAACTTCTCCACCTGGATTTTTGAACAATCAATCCTGAATTATTTCCTTCATTGTAAGTAGGATATTGAAATAATTGCTAGATTTGAAATTGACAAATTTTTTATCATCAAAATCCAATTTCCTTTTCCCTTTGCTCATCCTTGGTTCCATAATAATTTTCTAGAAAAATGATAAATTCCAAAAATTCTAAAAATTACAATGTGAAACGTTCTAAACTTAAATCTACGAAGTAAGAGTTCCACACCAAAAGATTTTTTCAAAATATTCCAAAAAATTTCAAATTTTTGGATCTCACCAATGTAGGAGAAATCCTTGGTGAAAATAAAAATTTTTAGTTCAAAGTGTAGCTCTTACCAAGAGAAAATGAAATCCAAACTTCTTTTGTTCTCTAATCACCTCAAATCCAAATGCTAACAAGCCCTAAATGTGTAATTCAAAGGTTGAAGAAGACCGAAGGGGTAAAAATGGCATTTTTACTTTGAAGATCACAAATTTTAAGGGATTTGGGAACTTTCGGGTCTCAGGCGCAGTCAACGCGAGAGCCAAAAATTTTAAGATTTTGCCTTCTTGCAATCTTAGTTGTTTCCAATTCACTCCCCCGTCTATTTAGTCTTTTTAAACAATAATATTCATCCTTAAATAATCCCCAAACAAATGTTTTTACAAACAACACAAAAATTAACATTTATATATGAAATTTCAAACTTTTACAAACATAGATCTTTAATCACACTTACACATACATAAAGCAAATCATACTATAATTCAACATCAAAATTTCAATTATCTGCTTTACTTTTTTATGCATAGTGTAAGATCTAAAAATCTAGTACCTTACGATTCTGAGTTAGAAAAAAACTATTAGAAAATTCGAAAACAACAAAAAGAGAAAGATCATTTTAGCAAAATGGCTTGTAATTTAAATAATGTTGGAAATGAAAATGAACATCATTAGAGACCTTTAAGATATTAGGCTAATCCTACAGCATATGAAATTTATTTAAGTATTCAAAACCCTGTCGTAGTTGCCAATTCATTTGAGCTTAAACCTGCTATTATCCAAATGGTTCAAAATAATCAGTTTGGGGGAACACATACTGAAGATTCTAATTTACATCTTGCTAATTTTCTAGAAATGTGTGCTACATTTAAATATGATGGAGTGTCGAATGATGCTGACAGACTTAGACTTTTTTCTTTTTCATTAAAGGATAAAGCTAAGAAGTGGTTAAATTCATTAGCACCTGGATCTATCAGAACATGGGGAGATTTATCATAGAAATTCTTATCTAAATATTACTACCTTCAAAAACTACTAAGCTTAGAAACGATATCACTTTTTTTTTGTCAGTTTGACTGGGAATCAAATTATGAAGCCTGTGAAAGATTTAAAGATCTCGTTAGAAAGTGTCCACACCATGCTTTGCCAGATTGGTTAATAATTCAAACTTTTTATAGGGTTAGTTGGATCTCTTAGATCGATAATTGACGCTGTTGCTTGTGGATTATTAATGTCAAACCATTCAATCAAGCGTATTCATTAATTAAAAAGATGGTTACAAATAATTTTCAATGGCCCTCTAAAGGTAAATTTAAAAAGAGTAGCTAGTATTCTTGATTCTGATGTTATATCTATTTTAGCTACCCAAATTCATGCTATATTAAAGAAGATAGATCAATATGGAATGAATTATTCTCAGATAACACCTGTGCTTGAGGAAAACTCATCGGGACAACTGATAGAATCTCAATCTTCTTATGTGACGTTAAATGCAATAAACAATTGTTCTAATAACCTTTATGCCAATTATTATAACCCTGGTTGGATGAACCATCCAAGCTTTAGTTGGAGTAACAATAATTCTAATGCTGCAAATCAGCAATAGGGAAACAACACTGTTGCAAACCCATTGGGAAACTCCAACAATCAAGGGAATCAAACTTATAAACCTTATTACCCCCAAGTTTTAATAATTTGCAGAGTAAAGAGAAAAAGATATCAATGGAAGAATTGATATTGCAAATAGGTAGTCAATTACAAAGTCAAGGAGCTGCTATCAGAAACATGGAAAATCAATTGGGATGTATTGCTACTGAACTTAGCAATAGACCTCCAGGAACATTGCTTATTAATGTTGAAGTGAATCCTAAAGATCTGAACAAAGAGCAAATTAAAGCTATTCAACTGAGAAGTGGAAAAAATAATTAGAAAGTAGAGTTCAACAAGAAGTTGGAGTTCAAAAAGATGAGGTGGAAAATGAAAAATTTGGTAAAGATTTTCATTTTGAAGTAGAAAATCCTATTAAACCAATGAAAATCACTGCAAAAAGACCACCACCTCCATTTCCTCAAATATTGCAGAAACATACAGATTATCAATTTTCAAATTTCTAGAAATTTTGAGGAAGTTAACGATAAGCATTCCATTTGTTGAGGCTTTGGAACAAATGTCAAGCTATGTGAAGTTCATGAAGGATATACTTAATAAGAAATAAAATTTTTTAGATATTGGAACTGTTGCACTCAGCGAAGAGTGTAGCGCTATAATTCAGAAAAAGCTTCCTGAAAATCTTAAAGATCCTGAAAGTTTTACAATTCCTTGTTCTATTGGCGAACGATTTTATGAAAAAGCTTTATGTTATTTAGGAGCTAGTATTAATCTTATGACATTATCAATTTTTAGAAGGTTGGACTTAGAAGATATTTCACCTACAACTATAACTCTTGAGTTAGCTAATCTTTTGATTGCCTATCTTAAAGGAGTTATAGAAAATGTTTGAATAAAAGTCGATAAATTTATTTTTCCTATAGACTTTATTGTATTAGATATAAAGGAAGATAAAGAAATTCCTATCATTTTAGGAAGACTATTTCTAGACACTGGAAGAGCTTTGATAGATGTGAAGAAATGGGAACTAATAATGAGAGTTAGTAATCAAGAGGTTACATTTAATTTGGCAAAATCAATGAGATACCCTACAAAAGAGTAAGAGATTGAATGCTTCAGAATGGATATTAGTGAACATTTAAGCCATGAATATTTCAAGAAAACTTTTGAAAGATAATTTAAAAAGGAATATATGAAATATCAAGATAAGGATAAAATTCAAGATGAATTTATGGAAGTGAGTAAAGAGGATATGGATTATGTTCAGGAAAGCTTTGAAATGATAGATCCTATAAAAGGTAACAAGACTTCAATTCCGTCTATTGAGAAACCTCCTAAACTAGAAAGAAAAACACTTTTTACACATTTGAAGTATGCATTTTTAGGAGATTTATCTACATTACCTATTATAGTATCATCAGAAGTAATTGATACACAAGAAAAACAGTTGTTAGAAACTTTAAAAAGATATAAGAAAGCATTTGGATGGACATTAGCTGATATTAAAGGAATCGGTCCTTCAATTTATATGCATAGAATTTTATTAGAAGATCAACACAAACCAAGAATTGATCCTCAAAGGAGATTAAATCATATGATGAAGGAAGTTGTAAAGAAAGAAATTATAAAATGGTTAGATGCTGGAATAATATATACTATTTCAGATAGTGCTTGGGTTAGTCTAATTCACTGTGTTCTAAAGGAGGTGTGACTGTAGTGACAAATGAGCATAATGAATTAATATCAAAAAGATAAGTCAATGGTTGGCGAATCTGCATAGATTATATAAAGTTAAATTTTACCACCAGAAATGACCATTTTTCTTTACCATTTTTGGACCAAATATTAGATTGATTAGCTATGCATAAATATTTTGTTTTCTAGATCAATATACAAGTTATCATCAAATACCTATTGCTCTAGAGGATCAAGATAAAACAACATTTACTAGTCCTAATGGAACTTTTTCTTTTCGGCGAATGCTTTTTTGATTATGTAATGCACCTGCAACATTTCAAAGATGTATGATGTCAATTTTCAGTGATTTGATTGACAAAGTGATGCATGAAAAATATATGCATTTTTAGACCCATATTTTATACCTATTTTTGATGATATTGCACTTTAATGGAATGTATTTTGATTTTTTCTTGTAGGTTGTTGATTTTTAGGGCTTGAAGCAAAAAGAAAGCAAAAAGGACAACATTTGGAGTCAAAATGACATTTTTTAAGAAATACTCAGCGCCGACAGTGCCAAGGGTAGTGCCGACGACGCAGAACAAATTAACGCGGAGATTTTTACTCAGCGCCGACGATGTCAGACTAGTGTCGATGATGCCAAAGGCGGTGCAGACCCCGTTTCTAGAAGGTTCGATGTATTTGGATGGTTTTTTAAGAGTTTTTGGAGGCATCTCTTGGAGAACAGACCTTGGGCTCTATTTGGGACCGAATTTCATCAGAAAAAGCACTCATCTACATTGTTTATAGCTGAAATATAAAATCAACACTCAACTAGTGCGATGCCCTTTCACTTTCTTAAGTCACCGACAACCTTAACCCTCCCCAAAATATTTGGGAAATGGTACTTAGAAAGAGCAGATACACAACAAACCATTCCACAGGTACTACACTCACATAATGATAAGTACTACATCATAGACACTATGCACTGACCCATATCTATAAATATACCTGTTAACACTCACATACACACTACACATTTCATACATCATGTCTTTCACACATTATGTATTTCATACACTATGACTCTCATGTACTATACATTTCATACACCACATAAGAGATATATTTTATATTTTGACAAGTTCATGCATTACATCACGAATATCATAATACACCTCAGGTATTATACAACGAACACCACACACTACACCCTGCACGATAGATACTACATATCACGTATAAGTGCACTACACTTCGAAGAGTTCAGATACTACATATCATGTATAGATTTACTACACTTTTATGAGTTCATATACTACTCCGTTCACATATTCACTAAACGATAGGGTCTAGAGATGCTTGATTATAGGGGTGATTCGTTGGTGACCTCTAGTTGAGATTGATAGGTTGACTTCGATATATTAGTTGCCTGTGGGTTCGAGATAAAAGAGAAAAAGGGGTCTAGTCTGAGTTTATCCCCAAATTGAAATCTAATATCCCATCTTGATACTTTCATATGCTCATCATTTAACTTTTCTTTTATAATCTGCAAATGTTTACCTAACCCCTTTATATCGTGCAATTGTAATATGTTTTGTAGCATCGCCAGGCTTAATCAGGTACACTTAGTTGTTTCAGTTTTGGTCCTTTACACCTTTTATTGCCTAGTCTTTTCTTTCTTTATGTTGCTTCATTTCCATAATTTTCTTTCAGTCTTTTCCTGATACATTACTTTACTACACAGTTGTTCCTTTCTTGTACTGCATCGTACTATAGATTTTCATCTGTATTCATACTTCTAGATATGTTTTTCCTAGCATATTCATGCAAACCCCTAGAATAGGCCGTTCGAGACATGGTTTTTTCTTTTCTTTATCCTTCTTCTCAGAAAGAGATGACGACATTGTCGATTGGTGATTCATCGCCAGGCAACAATCGGGACTACGGCGCATGGTGACAGAAGGAACTTCGACTGAGTTTTGATAGATTTAAATAACATACTTATAAGACGTCGAGGTTGTTCATCTGACACGACGTAAATCCTCATACACTATCTTTTAGGACTTTCTACAATTTTATATTGTACGATATAAGTCCTAAAATTTTTAGGATTTCGAGGTCGTTGTCTGGTATAACATAATTCCTCATATTTCCTCGGGCTATTTGCATAGGATATGCAGACACAAGTCCTGAATATCTAAATAACTTGCAGGACCGAAACATCACATAATTTCTCTTTCAAAGATGTAAAGCCAAACCATAGGTTAGTTTGAGATGACATTGAATCTCCTTAAGTATTTTTGACATCTCTTAATTTTAACTCCTTTGGATTCCATAAATAATTGTTCCTATTCAAACCTATCCCACTTGATTTTTCCTATAAGCAATTGTGGAAACCTAAATGTTGAATTCTTGAAGACGAAACCTCTAATCATTATCGAGAATTTTCTCAAATGACCTCCATCATTTGGGATGTAATTAACTATTGGGGCTTGCCTCTATAGGGAATTAAGAACCCGGATTAATCAAAAACCCTTTCTAATCTGTGTATTAAATAGGGGATCTTGTTGGCTATAAATTTACAGACCAAAATATAGTCATAAACTTTTAAGTTTAGATAGTTAAGCCTACTAATAAGTGATACGATCATCCTTCCAAATGATATATCATTTATGGTATCGTGCTTAACTATTTAAACTATTAGATATATGAGGTCTATCTCGTCTGATCATTTTTCAAAAATAAAGGATACCATTTTCACAAAATTAAAATTACATTATATATTATACTAAATTTAAAATTTAAAATCTTATTTAAAAAAAAAGCCAACAAATCACATAAAGCTTAGCATAAGGAATTGTAAAACTTTTTTGATTTTTAAGTTTTTAGGAAGCTTTTTCTGAATTGTAGCGCTACACTCTTCACTGTGTGCAATAGTCTCATTATCTACAAACTTCCTTTTCTTTAAGTATATCCTTCATGAACTTCAAATTGCTAGGAATTTGTTCTAAGACTTCAAAAAATGGAATGTTTATTGTTAATTTCCTCAAAATTTCCAAAACTTTTGCAAATTGATTATCTCTATGCTTCTGCTTCAATATTTGAGGAAAAGGAGGTGGTGGTCTTTCTACAAGGATTTTCTACTTCAAACTAAAAATCTTAACCAGATTTTTCATTTTCCATTTAATCTTTTTCAACTTCAACTTCTTGTTGAACTCTGTTTTTTAATTCTTTTCCACTTCTCGGTTGAATAGCTTTAATTTACTCTTTGTTCTGATCTTTAGGATTTACTTCAACATTACTAGGCAATTTTTCTGAAGGTCTATTGCTAAGTCGAGTAGCAATACATCCTAATTGATTTTTCATGTTTCTGATAATAGCTCCTTGACTTAGTAATTGACTACTCATCTGCAATATCAATTCATCCATTGATAACTTTTTTTCTTTACTCTACAAATTATTAAAACCTTGGGGGTAATAACGTTTATAAGCTTGGTTCCCTTGCTTGTTGGAGTATCCCAATGGGTTCGTAGTGTTGTTTTCCCATTGTGGATTTGCAGCATTAGAATTATTTTTACTCTAACTAAAATTTGGATAATTCTTCCAACCAAGATTATAACAATTGGCATAAGGATTATTAAAAAAATTGTTTATTGCATTTAAAGTCTCAGAAGAAGATTGAGATTATATCATTTGTCCTAATGAGTTCTCCTCAAGCACAGGTGCTACCTGAGAATAATTCATTCCATATTGATCTATCTTCTTTGATATAGCAGCTATTTAGGCAGCTAAAATAGATATTGCATCAAAATCATGTATAATAGCTATTCTTTTTGGACTTACCCTTTCAGATGGCCATTAAAAATTATTATTAGCCATCTCTTCAATTAATGAATATGCTTCATCGAATGGTTTTGACATTAATGATCCACCAGCAGCAGCGCCAATTATCAATCTAAGAGATCTAACGAACTCATTATAAAAATTTTGAATTATTAACCAATCTCGCAATGCATGGTGTGGATACTTTCTAAGGAGATCTTTAAATCTTTCTCAGTCCTCATAAATTGATTCCCCTTCTAACTGAGAAAAAGATGTGATATCATTTCTAAGCTTAGTAGTTTTTAAGGTAGGAAATATTTTGATAAGAAATTTTGTGATAAATCTCCCCATGTTCTGATAGATCCAGGTGCTAATGAGTTTAACCACATGTTAGCTTTATCCCTTAGTGAAAAAGGAAAATTTCTAAGTCTGACGGTATCATGTGACACTCCATCCTATTTAAATGTAGCACACAATTCTAACAAACTAGCAAGTGTAAATTAGGATCTTCAGTAGGAGTTCCTCCAAACTGGTTGTTTTGTATCATTTGTATAATAACATGTTTTAGTATAAATGAATTAGCAACTACAGCAGTATTTTGAATACTCAAATGAATTTCATCTACTGTGAAATTTCCATAATCTCTTAAAAGTCTCTGATGATATTCAGTTTTATTTCTAACATTACTTAAATTGCAAACCATTTTGCTAAACTGATCTTTCTCTTTTTATTGTTTTCAAAATTTTCTAACAGTTCTTTATAACTCAGAGTCGTAAGGTACTAAATTTTCAGATCTTACACTACGCATAAACTGAATAAAGTAGGTAATTTAAAATAAGCACAGACTAAAATAAAAAAATGTTCCAACTAAACTAATGACACACTATTGCTTTTTTTAAATAAAATAAAATGAAATAAAATACTAATATTTTTCGTTACTTCCCCGGTAACGGCTCCAAAAACTTGACATAGGAGATTTGTATATGCAAATATTTATGAAGTTGACACCACTTAACGACACCAAAAACTTGATGCAGACAGATTTATAATAAATATACAATATAATCTTAACAAAACACTTTTTATAAATATAATTTATCCCTTAAAACTCTTTTTTAAATTATCAAATCTCTCATAAAGATCAACGTAAGTATACGTATCGTGCAAGAAATAAAGGGCTCTAATGGAGTCCTAGATATCAATCCCACAAGGAAGTTGGAAAATCATAAAGTAAATTTTTGAAATTATTTTTAAATAAAAACTAAAAATAAAAGTGAATTGCAAAATTTGAAAATTGACTACACAGGTGAATGCTAATTAAAATACAGATGTTAGATTACAGAAATTAAACTAAACTAGATACAAAATTTTGAGAAATAAAATTGCAAAAATTAAACAAAGTTTTTGTTGTGACAGAAAGTTCAAATTTAAAAAAACATCCTTCCCCTTTACAATGAGTACGTGGTTTGTGAAGAGATTGAAATCATTTGAAAATATATATAAAAACTGTTTTGTGCAAAATCAGAGCAATCCCATTCTTTATCCTGTTTTGAGTGCTATAAAGAATATTTACTAATTTAGAGTTTGGCCCCTAATTCTGTAGTTAGGGTAAAAGATATTGGCTGCCACTCCAGATCTCCCACTACTCCCACCCTTGAAAGCTAACAATCTAGCATTAGTTTCCAATCAACTGAACCAAATTGGACCTTAAAATCTCCAATTCTACATACAACAAAAGTATATTTTCCTTTTTATTTGCACCCAATCCCATGGATTACATACTCTCCCATGAAATCAAATGTGATTCTCCCTGTGTTGTAGAAATCATATATCATTTAAGAACATATGTCTCTCAACAAGTTTTAACATTTCAATTGGCCAGATCAAAAAATAAAGGAAGAGCAGAGTTCAAATCATCACAAATTATTATCATTTAAAACCGTACAAAACAAAATCTATTCTTCACAAAACCATATCTTCAAAGTAGAGAGAAGGATAAAGAAGACAACGCAGAACTCATGAGAAGGATACGATAAAACACAAATTTCATATATAAAAATGAGTTTACAAAACAAAAGAAACAAAAATATAACATATCTCACAATCCTTCACAAGCAAATCCCTAGAAGTTCTCTCCTTGCCTTTCTCTCTCTACAAACACTCCAAATTCTCTCTTAGAAATGTAATGAAGAAGAAATCTCTCACCTTCCCTCTCCTCTTATAAACCTAGAAGAAAATATCCTCTTCTCTCTCTCTCTCTAACCCTCATGCTACACACCAAAACCTCTCTTTTCATCCCCCCTTTTTGCCTCTTCAAGTCTTCTTCTTTTATTTTGAGTTGCCTCCTTTGGAAAAAAGAATTCAAAATTCCCTCCAAATTTTCCTCCAAAAGTCAACTTTTTTTAATTCAAAAAATGTGTCATTTGATCCAAGAGTCATATCCCTTCATAAAAGAACCTTCCAAAGTGTCTAGATGTATTGAATCACTCCAATGGGTGTGTAGAACAAGTTTCCCTTTGAAAATTAGCAAAAAATTTTTCTCGAACTGCCTTAATTTAAAAAAGTTGTCCCTGGCGCATGAAGCGCTAGCTCTCTGGATTTTGGCGAATCTGGCGGATGATGCGCCTGAACCCAAAATTGGCTCTTTTTGCTTCAAATTTTGTCCTTTTTTCATTTTTTCTCCAAATGCCTTATAATGAAATACCTGCAACAAAACCCAAAAATACCCTTCTTTAAAGTGCAATATCATAAAAAAAACATAAAATAGGTACTTAAAATAGTATATTATTTAGGTGTATCAAGATATCTTGCCTTGATTTTCACTCTATGTGAACAATCAGGAGTAGAATCCCATAAAAATGAACACAGATTACAATCACAAAATCCAATTAGGAGGCATATGATTCAAAGAGTAGAATCATTTGTTGAGTCTATAAGTGGAAGAACGGATAACCCCTCTACATATGTTGTAGGGGCATCTACTTCTTGATCTACTTCTCTTGAAGGTATTATAGATCAACTCATGATTCAACAAATGTATATAGTTAATATTTAAACGCAGTTGGGAGAGATAGGAGCAAGGAATGCATATAATGATGAATATCAATAGAGGAGAGTACAACATGACATTGAGTTTGAGAATGCCATGGTAAGACATCTTATGTGAACCTAATGTGAACTTTCCTGCTTGCCGCATTTCACTCCCTATGATCCCATTCATGATGATGAAGAAGAAGAAGAAGAAGAATTATATGATGAAGAGGAAGTAAATGAGGATTGATATCTTATGAGTCTAGTTTAGTTTGTTTTTTATGTTTGATTATTGTTGTTGTTTGTATTGTGATGTACTTCCATTTGAAACGTGCTGTAGTAAAACTTTTATGTTGTGTTGTGAACTGAATCTATAATAATAATTGTAGACTTTCATTTTTTTGCATTTTTAGTATTTTTAGTTTAATTTGCTAGTTTAGTTTTCTTTTAATTTTTGTATTTATGTTTTTAATTCTCAGCAAGTTCTCTAGAATATATTATATTTTATTTAATACTTTAAAGCCTGTATGTAGTCTTACAGTTAGTGCCTGCAGTATACTAGAGCCTAGTTTCATAGTCAGAAATCCTCTCCAGGTCAGTTTTTATTTTCATGTATTTTCTGTTTTCTTTCACCTACTAAATTTTATAATAAAAAAATATCTTTAAAATCACTCGAAAACTTAAGTTTGGGGGAAAGAAAAAATTCTTTTGAAAAGGAGTAAACTAAATTTTATTTGTCCTTAAGTAACTATATTTTTAAAAATAATTTAACATGGCCTAAGTTATTAAGATTTAACTTTAAATGAATAGACTTATGTTTATAAATATTGTGGTAAATTTAGGTAAAAAGTTTTTTTTTTAATAATGAAGGTCAGTTCTAAAGTTAAAAATATTTGGTATGATAGGATAAGACTATTTTTTTTTATTTAAAGTAAAGAAAATTGTATTTTTAAAGCATTAAGAATTTTATAATTTCATGTAAGAAGAAAAGAATGAGACTTTATGAAAATCATAAACTAATATTAATTTATAAACTAATATTAATTTATAAAGTGAAAACAGGTATAGAGTTTTGGTTATAAGAAGAGGACAGTGAAGTTCAAAATGATTAAATGCTATCCAAATATAGTAGTCCTCACTTGAAATAGAAAAAGAAAAAAAATAAAGGATTTAAAGATCCTAAAATTAAAAAAAATAAAGTACGAAAAAGAAAAGAAAAATAAGTGAGGAGAAGCTTGAGGAGATGCCTAATCAATAATTGGCTTCATTTGAATCAACTTAAAGAGTTTTATTTTAATTTCTAAACTTGTATTGTATTATTAGTAGCATTCCTAATAAAGTTTTCATTAAGTTCTTTTTCATATGAACGTTCTAAATATTCTTAATATGACAAATTGCAATTCTTCTTGAAATGAATAGAGATTCAGAAATCGTAAAATTGATTACTAAGTATTTCTAGCTTAGAGTTTGAATCTACGTTATTAAAGCTTTTTCTTAAATTTTGCTATTTTATTTCATAAACTAAAGTATAGAAGTTATAAGTTAATCTCTATCCTAAGTCATATGTTTTTTTTGTAATAAAGTGTCACTTGAGGACAAGTAATATTTAAGTTTGGGGGACTTTGATACACCAAAATAATATACTGTTTTAAGTACCTATTTTATGTTTATTTTTTGTGATATTGCAATTTAAAAAAGGGTATTTTTGTGTTTTTTTTGCAGGTATCTCTTTTTTAGGCATTTGAAGCAAGAAAGGTAAAAAGGACAAAATTTGGAGCCAAAATAGTGAATTTTGGGAATCAGGCGCATGATGCGCCAAACTCCAGAGAACTGGCGCTTGATGCACCAAGGATGTCTTTTTTCAAATTAAGGCAGTTCAAGATGAATTTTGCATGAATTTTCAATGGGAAACTTGTTCTATAGACATCTTAGAGTAATTCAATGCATCTAGACACTTTGGAAGGTTCTTTTATGATGGGATATGACTCTTGGATCAAATGACACATCTTTTGAATTCAAAAGAGTTGACTTTTGGAAGGAATTTTTTAGGTAATTTTGAATTATTTTTCAAAGGAGGCATCCCAAAATAAAAGAAGAAGGCTTGAAGAGGCCTTATGTGTGTGGCTTGAGAGAGAGAGAGGGGGCGTGAGTTAGAGATAGAGAGAGAAGAGGAGATTTTCTTCTAGGGCTGTAAGAGGAGATGAAAGGTGAGAGATTTCTTCTTCATTGCAATTCTAAGAGAGAATTTGGAGTGATTGTAAAGAGAGAAACACTTTGAGAGAACTTCTAGGGATTTTCTTAGGAAGGATTGTGAGATAAGTTGTATTTTTACTTTTTTTATTTCGTAAACTTATTTTTATATATGAAATCCGTGTTTTATCGTATCCTTCTCAAGAATTCTGAGTAGTCTTCTTTATCCTTCTCCCTACTTTGAGATATGGTTTTATGAAGAAAATATTTTGTTTTCATGATTTTAAATTATAATAATTTGTGATGATTTGAACTCTAATCTTCAATTACTTTTTGATCTGGCCATTTGAAATGTTAAAAATTGCTGAGAGACATAAGTTCTTAAATAAGATATGATTTATACAATATAGGGAGAATCACATTTAATTTTATGGGAGAGTATGACATCCATGAGATTAGGTGCAAATAAATATAGAAATATACTTTGTTGAATGCAAAATTGGAGATTTTAAGGTGACGGATTAAAATCTCCAATTTGGTCCAATTGATTGGAAACTAATGCAAGATTGTTAGCCCTCACGGGAGGGAGTAGTGAGAGCTCTAGAGTGGTAGCCAGTATCCTCCCAGCCTAACCACAGAATTAGGGATCAAGCTCTGGATTAGTCAATATTCTTTATAGCACTCGGAAGAGGGTAAATAATATGATTGCTCCTATTTGGAAAAAATAATTTATATATGTATTTTCAAATGATTTCAATTTCTTCACAATCCATTTACTTATTGTAAAAGGGAAGGATGCTTTCTTAATTTTGAATTTTCTATCACAACAAAACTTTGTTTAATTTTCGTAATTTTACTTTTGAAAGTTTAGTATTTAGTTTAGTTTAACTTTTGTAGTCTTACATCTGCTTTTTAATTAGCATTCACTTAAGTGGTTAATTTTCAAACTTCACACTTTAAATTTACGTTTGTTTTTGTTTTTGTTATAAAATAATTTTCATAATTTACTTTAGGATTTTCCAACTTCTCTGTTGGAACAATATCTAGGACTCCATTAGATTTCTTTATTACTTGAGTAATATGTATACCTGTGTTGATATTAAAGGGGATTTGACAGTTTAAAAAAGATTTTTAAAAGATAACTTAATCACATAAAGAGTATTTTTGTTAGGATTATACTATATATTTATTATACATTTATCGTGTGTAATTTTGTAATATTGAAAAATAATTGCAAAATTGTCACACTAAATTACCCGTGCATCATGTACTTATTATTTTGTTTGTTTGTTTGAGACTGTTAGTCTAGTCTGTGTTTTGTTTTGTTAGACAATATTGTGATGTATTTATGTTTTTGTGAGTATTTATGTTTTGTTTTTGTGGTACTTATTATATTAGTTGTGTTGTTTAGTGTATTTACATAGTTTGTGTTGAACTTAATCCCGAATCTGAGGAAAATTTAGTATATTGCTAATTTTCACTTAAAAAAACTTCATGTTTAAAATTTTCAGATTACTACTAGATATTTTCATTATGTTGTAGTATTGAATTTTTGTAATGTATTATTTTTGCTTTTATGTTATCCTCTACTACATATAAGTCTAATGAATCTCTTTATGTTAACTAAATTAAAATTTGATCAATTTATTTTTTACTCCTGATTTTAATTTTTATACTTGTATTTAGGATGTAAAAATTTCGGCAATCATGTTTTTTTTAGTTTTTATTCCTGCATATATATATATGATGCTAAAATGTTTTATCTTATTAAAATTTAAGTTTGGGGGGATTAGAAATTTTTTGAAAACTTGAAATTTAGTTGTTCTCAAATGTACTTCAAATAAATTTGATTTTAATTTGAGGAAAAATGATCATGTATATGAAGTTATATTAGGGAAGTAAAAGTTTGAATATAGAAATGAGTAAGTGAAATTAGTTAAAACCTATAGTAATTTAGAAAAAACTTAAAGTTATAAATTTTTAGTGTGGAAATGATAAATATTGTGTAACTACCATTTGTGGGAGAAAGTGTATTTTTAAAAAATGTAGAAGAATTAGAATTTCATTTTCAAAACTTAATTTTTTTTTTACTGCAAGTAATTTTCATAACTATTATTATATTTTCAAGTAAAGGAAATATATAAAGTCTTTACTTTAGAAAAGGAAAAGTGGAATTCAAAACCATTAAAAACCTATCAAGATATAGTAATCCTTTCCTAAAAGAAGAAAAAAGAAAGAGAGAGAGAAGAGAAAAAGAAAAGAAAAAAAAAAGAAAAGTTGAAAAAGGGAGGAGAAGCTTGAGGATTAGTGCCTAATAAAAAAATGTTTTCACATTTGATCTTTTTAAAATATAAGACTTGAGAAACTCTTAAGCTTAAAGATATAATAAAGTAAGTAAAATTATGCTTAATAGAAATTTTTAAGTGGAGTAGATAGAAGGCCAAAACTCTATTTTGGAAAATTTTTAATATTTCTGAACTAGATAGAAACTCATATTTTCACACTTTTTTAAATTAAAAATTTACAAACCCTAAGTTGGCCTTATTCGCTGATATATTTTCTAAATTAGACTACTAAATTTCTACATCAAAATTTTAGAATATCCTAAAGAAACTCATATACGTAATCTACTTATTTAGTTTTTAAAAGATTGGAGTGTCACATGAGGACAAGTAACATTTTAATTTTGGGGGATTTTTATACACCTAAAATATATAGTCTTTATGTACACATTCCTATACCTATTTTTGAGATATTACACTTTAATGAAAGATATTTGTATGTTTCTCTTTCAGGTACAATCAAATGGTTGAAAATTGGTAAAAGGAGTAAAAAATGATCAAATTTGGAGCAAAAATAAAGAAGGTGCAAAAATGAATTGAGGTGTATAAATTTGGCGCCTAAGTTCCACTTAAGCGCCTGTTTTACAGATCACTGGCACCTAAATTTGGCGCCTAAGTTCCACTTGCTAGAAAGCTGGCTCTTAAGTGCCAAAAGCAGACGCTTAGGCAGTGTAGTTGGAAAAACCACCCAACCTTCTTTTGACGGTTATTGGCAAAATTTTCTCTATATAACTCCTAAAACCTATCATTTGGAATAAAATTAATTTAGTAGAGAGGGAGAGGATCCAGTATTCTTGTTCTTATGGCTTCCAACTCTAAGGAAACTTTGAAATATGGGATTTTCAACCGGAGAAAGTTCATTAGTTTTGATGCACAGAGGTTGCACAATAAGACTCTTATTAAGAAGAGGTTGATCAAGAAAAGAGGTTTTATAAATTGAGGATTCAATACTTCTGATAATATTGTGAAAGAAATCATTGTGTAGAGGTGCTGAGAAGTACTATGCTACACAACTGCGGTCGTAGTAATTCCTGTTATAAAGGAATTTTATGCAAATCTTCATGGTATTAATCAAATAATTGTCTATGTTCGTGACAGTTGGGTACCTTTTACTCCTTCAATAATCAATGATTTGTGCTTGATCGAGAATGTTTTGATTTTTCATTATGCCAACTTTGTCCTTATAAGAGACAATATGAATGAAAATTTTTCCATCTTCATGATTAAATTCAGTGTCGAAGCTTTGACATATCTTTATTTCGGCAAAATTGGACTCTACTACAAAAATCAGTAAAATGACAAAAAAAGTGTTATATTTAACTACTGTATTTAAATTGTATGTCCTATTGATGTGAGTATTATAATAGAAAAATATGTTCTTGGTTTGATTCTGAAAAGATATAATCATGGTCTTGGACATCTATCCACAATATTTTTGTTTTGTAGCCAATCACAAGTTCCATGCAAAAAATGGGAAAATTGCTTCTTCCTTATAAGCCTATGGACCCAGTGTTAAACTATAACTACCTAGAAAATGGAGAAGTGGATAACAGAAATATTCCCATGGATCAATTATCTCAAAATTCATCACTTTTACGATCCTGATTTCTGGATAGTTCATTTGTTATTTTGAAGAAGAATAAGAATTTGGTGAAAGAGAAGATTGATATTTTGCATGTGATTAACAACATTATTTATCAGTTTGACCATCTGGATTGGAGAATTCAAGAGCAATTTGATCACACTAGACTTATTGAAGAGGCTACGGTGTGAATGTATAAAAAATGTTTGGATCAAAGAAGACTCGACTAAAAAATTCCCTCACTGTCCTTTCTATAACTTATTTGTGCATCGTCAATCTATGGGAGATATTAGAGAATATGATAGTATTGAAGATGAAGATGTGTAGCAACTTTGAAGTTCGGAATTCTGATTTATAAGAGCTTATTTGTGTTTAGTAATGTTAGATTTTCTTAGTTTTAGATATCAGACTTACTATGTTTTTTATTAATATTTGAGGTTGGAGTGTTTTGGTGTACAACACTTTTTACAAAAAAAAAAATTGAGTGTTGGTGCCTAGGCACCAGATCTACATAACCCTTAAAAGTCGCAAAAATGAACAGTGACTTCATTTTCTACTTCGGTTCGTCTTATACCTTCTGTCTAAGGCTGAAAAGCTACTTAGGGCTTCCTACTACTTGGATTTGACGCAATTTTCAGGCTTGAAAACCTTAGATTTCATCTACTCTTGGTAAGAGCTTCACTTTAACCTAAAAATTTTTTATTTTCACCATGGATTTCTCCTACATTATGTGAAAATTGAAAAATGAAAATTTTGGAGAAATCTAGTGAAAAATCCATGGTGTGAAGTTTCTTAGCAATGATTTCAATTTTAGGAGTTTACTTTATCTTTATTACAAATTTATGTGGAAATATGTTGAGTTTTTATAACTTTTACGGCTCCCGAATGAACAAAGGGAAAAGAGGCCCGTGACACGAAAAAATTTGTGAACTCAAAGCCCAGTATCACTATAAAACATAACTCATGCAAGGAAATTGATTCAAGAGCGAGAATTCAATCCTCCTGAAGATTCTATAGAAGGATTGATTGTAGCAATAAATTGGGAATTGTTTTGCTATTTCACAGCAGTAGCAGTTATCCCAATGGTTCGGGAATTTTAGGCAAACCTTTGAGAATCTTCGAGTGATCAAGTATTTGTGCAAGATAAAACTGTTGAAATCACCCCTAAAAGAATTAATGTACTATATCAGTTCATGGATGAATTTCATTATGAACATTCAACATTCGATACACCTGATTTTACACTGGATGAAGTTATAGCCTTTCTGACCAATGGAAGAAAAGATTGGAAAATAAAAAATAATCATAAAGTAAACTTCTCTACTTTTAACACTGGATGAAGTTATAGCCTTTCTGACCAATGAAAGAAAAGATTGGAAAATAAAAAATAATCATAAGGTAAACTTCTCTACTTTTTATGTTAAATGCTCAATCCAAAGGTTGGATATTTTATTTCTGCTCGACTCCTTCCAACAAATCTTTTTAATGAAGTTATTAAAGAGAGCAACTTTGAATTTTTTTTATTCAACAAATGAAGAGTTTAAACATCGATTCTCTCATTAATTTGAATGCCCATAATTCTTCTAGAGGTGGGACTACTTGGGGTTTAGGTACCCTGTTTTACAGATCACTGGCAACAAATGTAATCATCAACATATAGTGGATTTTTATAATTGGGTCAGACCCCATGGTTTTTTCCCTTTACGGGTTTTCCACGTAAAAATTTCTAGTATCATCACTCGTAGTTTCACTTTCATCTGAGTGTGTGTTGAATCCTCGTGCAACGCTAAGACGATAATTCATTACTCTACCGTGAATTTTCTAGCACGCATCAATGTTATAGCATGATTAGCTGGTTTTAAAAAACATAAAAAATAAATATTTAAGAATATTTTTAGTACTTAAAAAATGTTTTTAAAAATAAAAAATAAAATAAAGCAAAAAATTACACTAAACAAGCATTCTTTTAAAAAAGCAAAAAAATAAAAACAAAAAAAAATTAAAAATCCTTAAGATTACTTTAAAATTTTGGGCTTTGAAATTCCTTTGTTTTTTGTCACTCGTTTTATATTTTTTTTATTTTATATTTTTTGATTTAAATTAAATCATATTTTTTTTATATTATTATTTTTACAAATACTAAAACTATTTTTTAAAAGCTCTAAACTTTTTCAAAATCAACGTGATTCATTTTTAAAATAAAAAATAAAAATATACAAAAAATTGTACCAACTAAATAGAGTTTCAAAAAATATCAATAAATAAAAATAAGAAGAAGAAACAAAAAATGGGGCCACATAAGATAATTAATTTTTTCTTACCTTGCATCAATCTTTTATAGCAAGTATATTCAAATTTTTTAAATTCATTATAATACGTTATGCATCATCACATACTAAAATATTTTTTTAAATTATCAAAGTAAATAATATTCCAACGTCGCTCTCATTTTTTCTGATGCCAGGGCTGGTTATGTCGGGGCCTAACTATGAACGGTGGCGCAACGCGTGAATCATGACATATGATCCATTTTTCATCAACTTATATATGAATATTTAATTCCAGACACACCACCTAATGTTTATGCATTCACAAATCTAACATCTAAACTTTACTTTTATATTTATATAACTAAAATATTTCACATTTCATTAAAAACATTATCATTTAAATTTATAAGAGAAAAATACAGCTTTCATGTAAAAATTGAAGTTTAGATATTAGATATATAAATAGAGGAGATTTTAATGTTATGTAGGTAAAGCTTCCTTGACAATGTTTATCTTAATTATCAGTAAGCCGTCGCTATCCAGGTAACTTGACAGTGAAGCTGCAAGTTCTTTGGAAACTAATCAAGGATTGATTAAATTTCTGTATAATTATGAGAACTGGCAGCTAGTGGATCGTCTCTTTCATGAAATTATTTAAAGGATGCATTATTTGGTGTTTTAATATTACACGGCTAATAATAGGCCCAAGTCATCTTGAAAGATTTTCTTAATGGAGAAGCTCGATATTTAATTTTGGAGAAGTTGTCGGCATTAGATATTGTGAAGTTGTTGGCTTGAATATCTTTTTGGGGCGTGTGACCACCCTGCAGTAGATTTAATTTTCATCTAATCAATCAAATTTTCTTCCTTTTTAAAACACACACATAGATAATTAGAAATATATATATATATATATATATATATATATATATATATATATATATATATATATATATATATATATATATATATATATATATATATA
>NEWO01000877.1:107852-118445 GCA_003013225.1 Phalaenopsis aphrodite
GAAAGCATTAAACACATAAAAAAAATTCATACCTGTTGAAGATTCAATTTTTACAAATAAATTTTGATATTCAATAACTCCCTGTTACTATGGTCACTTGAAGTAGGCTTACTAAAAGTAATGGTCCTAGAGGTAGAAGAAATATCTCTGGCCTTACTTCTAGATCTCCAATTAACATGGGACTCATAAGTCTTAATGTTTGCAGGCCCAATCGATCTCTGAGGCTCAATGCTCTTCTCATCAGGTCTGAAATCAACTCCCGCATGCTCACAAAGTGTATAAATGAGAGCAGGGTGTGCCAATCTACCAGTGGTCTCTCTCAGAGCAATAGATTGAGTGTTCATATAAATGATAAAGCCTACATTTATATCCATCACTTGTTGAATACAATAGTTTAAGATGGCTCTATCCTTTATCACTTCATTATGATGGTTTGTTAGAATCATCCTCCGAGAAATAAAATGATGTCAGGCTTTAGATACTACATTTAACATAGAAAGGGGAAAGTTTACTTTAACTCCATTCTTTACTTTCCAAACCCCTTTCTCACCAGTCAGAAAAGAAATAACCTCATATAAGGCCTCATTTATAGCAGAGAATGAATGATACTGACATCTATAAATAACTTTTAACTGATAAAACTCATTTATTTTTCTTGGAGAAAACTCCACCCTTTTTCTTCGAACAAAAACAAAATCATCAGAAGCCTCCAAAAAGTTAGCATAAAATTCCATAACTATCCTAGCTATCGCATTGGCAGTAAAATAGCAGAAGTTTTCCCACTACCGAGCGATAATCAATCGTTCAACTTCTCCTTCCAGATATTTGAAACCTTGATCCGGTATTACTTTATTATTTTCTCAAAGATTATGAAATCGAGCACTAGCTTTAAAGCTAACAAACAGATGCCATAGGAAATTTAGAAAAATTTGATAAAAATCTGAATAAATTCCAAAATTCCGAAAATCAAAATGTAAAGCACTTTAAACTTAAATCGACTAAGTAAAAGTTTTTCACCAAAGAATTTTCTTAAAATCTCTCAAAGAAAAACCCAAAACTTTCGAATCTAGGCAATGTGAGAAAAACCTTTGGTGAAAATAAAAAAAATTTACTTTTAAGTGTAGCTCTTACCTAGAGAAAATGAAATCTGAAGATCCTTTGCCTCTAAATTGCCTCAAATCCACCCAAAATCAAACCTTAGGTGTGAAAACCGAAGGTTGAAAGTGACTTTAGGGGGTAAAAATGGAGGTTTTATGGTGAAAATTACGAATTAAAGGGGTTATTACTGCTCTCGGGTCGAAGGCGCCGTCGGCGCTGAAGGCCTGAAATTCACTATTTTGATTTTTTCAAAATTTCAATTTTCTTTTAATTTACTCCAAATTTTTTTTAGTATTTTTAAACACAAATTTTTATCTAACAATAATTCACAAATAAACATTCACAAACAATCATTTTCACAAACAACAACAAACTAATTTTTATATATGAAAATACACTTTTTACAAACACATTTCACAAATCACACATTCACACCTATTAAGCAAACTAATTATAAATTGGTGTCAAAATCAAGCCACAACAATAAATGCTGACACAAAACTATACACATAATGAAAGTTCATAATCCTAAAAGAAAAACAAACAAAACCAAATCAAATCAAATCCACACAATTACATCAAACACATAAATATTCTTAAGCAAGTAGAGAATCCAAAGTCTTCAGGCATTCTAATTCATCTTCAGTGCTTTCACCTCCTCTAATATCTCTCATGGATTGGTAATGAACATATAGGTTGTAGAAGGATCGGTACGAGAATTGATCTTTCAAATTTTCTTCGATCTACCCATTTTCTTTAAACATCCGAACTAATCCTGCTTCAAAAGTTCCACTATGATCAAAATTTTCTTTCATTCTCCAATCAAGGTGATTAAAAAGGTACTTAAGATCTCTCACTGTATTCATAATACTCTGAAGTTTCGTTTCAATTTTCTTTAATTTCTTCTCCAAAGCAAGCAAACCTCCTACTGTTGGTGGTATTAATGGAGTTTAAGCATGTGAAGAATGATCCATAATAGCATTTAGTGCTTCTTTTCCTTACCAACATACTAATCATCAATAGGGATCATGGGCTCCCATGGTAGTAAAACTTTTTCCCAACTTTCATATGACACTTGAGATTGCCTGCAAATAAGAAAAATAGTAGAAGGATGCTCAAGTCCATAAATTGGTCCATTCATAGTGTTACCCATAACAGATTCAAATATGATTGATCCTATATCAATAGGTTTTTCCATTTGAATATAATAGTTTAAAATAACACTTTCCTTGGTGACTCTACTAATCTTCATAGTAGGGAGTAATTTTGCACAAATAAAGAAATGTCACTGCTTTGAAATTGGATTAAGTGATGAGGTAGGAAAACTAATATATCTTTCATCTCGTACTTCCCACATATCACTTTCATCTGTCAGAAAATTATAAACATCTTGCATCAAATCTCACATAGGAATGAAATTTGTATAATGACAGATTGGAACATTTTCTATCATATACAATTCATTAATCCTCGCAGGAGTAAATGGTACAACCTTACCTCGTATGAAGACAACTCCTTGGTAATTCCATATAGATTTGCATAGAACTACTTCACTACAGGCATAACAACCGTAGTGGTAGTGTAACACATAACTTCCCATCGTCTTTCCAAAATGATATTGTCAACCTAAGCACTTGAATTGATCAATACATGATTAACAAATCCTCTCTCCTTGATTAATCTCTTCTTCGTAACAACTTTATCGTATAATCTCTGCGCGTCGAAACTAATAAACTTTCTTCTATTGAAAACTATATACCTTGAAGTATTTCTGGAATTGAAAGCCATGAAATCCAAATAGGAAGTTTTTAGGCATCCTAGGAAGTGTTTAGGACTTTAAAAACACCTAATGGCAGTTATTATGGAGCAAAATCCTGCCAAAGTCCACCAAAAGTCATCTGAACCGTCAAACCGGTGCTGAGGTCTATTTTGTTGGGCGCCATCGGCGCTAGTGGCCGAAATTTTGTGACTTTCATTTTTCGTTCAATTTAATTCCAACTTTTTCTCCAATACCAATATTTGACTTAATTTATAATAAATGTAATTGTGTAGGATTATTATCTACTAATATATAAGACACTTATTAAACAAAATAGTAATACATAGACATATATATGGGTTGCTTCCCACAAAGCGTTTGGTTTAACGTCCGTCATCCCGACACACAATTTGTTTAGTTGGGTTGACTTAACGTTAAAACTTCTTTAAATTGAGGTATGTGCCCTTCATAATAATGTTTTAGACGATGCCCATTAACTTTAAATACCTTTCCATTGTTAGGATCTTTAATAACAATAGTTTCATAATGATAGACTTTAATAACTTTAAATGGTCATAACAATCTGAATTTTAGTTTTCTTGAAAACAATCTCAATCTTATATTATATAATAGAACTTCTTGTCTAGATTCAAATTTCTTCTGAATAATCTTCCGATCATGCCATAGTTTCATTTTTTCTTTATAGATTTTTGCATTATCATTGCTTCATTTCTTATTTCCTCAAGTTCATTGAGTTGCAATAATCTTTTCTCACCAACATCTTTTACATTAAAATTAAATTCCTTAATAGCCCAAAATGCTTTATGTTCTAATTCTATTGGTAAGTCGCATGTTTTTCCAAATATCAGTCTGTATGAGGACATTCCTATAGGAGTCTTATAAGCAGTTTTATATGCCCATAATGCAGTATCTAGTCTAGTAGACCAATCCAGTTTATAAGGATTTACAACTTTTTCTAAAATATGTTTAATTTCACGATTTGATATCTCTGCTAGACCGCTAGTCTTATGATGATAAACGGTAGAGAAACTATGCATAATATCATATTTCTTAATTAAATTTTTGATTCTCTTATTCTTAAAATGAGATCATTCATCAGTAATAATTACTCTCGGTATTCCATATCTTGTAAAAATATTTTAATTAAAAATTTAGAAACACTGCGAGCAACATATCTGGGTACATCAATAGCTTCAATCTATTTGGACATATAATCAACAACAAGTAATATATATATATAAGTTTCCAAATGAAGGCGTAAATGGTCCCATAAAATCTAATCCCCACATATCAAAAAGTTCAACTTCAAATGTGTAATTTAGAGGCATTTCATTTCTTCTAGAAATATTTCCTACTCGTTGACATATATCACACATTTTAATATATTCATTAACATCTTTAAAAATAGTAGGCCAATAAAATCTAGCTTGCAAAATCTTATATGCAGTTCTATTTTTTCTAAAATGTCTTCCAAATTTAGAATCATGACATCTTCCAATTATCTGTTGAGTTTCTTCATAAAGCACACTTCTTTTAACAATTAGATTTTTACATTGTTTATATAAATATGGGTCATCCCAAAAATAGTCTTTTGAATCATATATAAATTTCTTTAATTGTGGATTTTTCATATCAGGTGGTAAAATATCACTTATAATATAATTCACTATATCAGCATACTACTGTACATTCATTTCATCAATACAATATAACTGTTCATTAGGGAAATTTTCTGAAATTTTATTTGTAAAATTAGTTAATATTTTTATTTCTATTCTAGAAAAATGATCAGCTATTTGATTATCATTTTCCTTTCTATCAATCACGATAAAATCAAACTCTTACAATAGAAGTATCCATTTAATTAATCTTGGTTTATTATCCTTCTTTTGCATTAAATATTTAATAGAAGAATGATCTGTATGCACTATACATTTAGTTCCAATTAAATAAGGTCTAAATTTATCGAAGGCATAAACAATAGCTAATAACTCTCTTTCAGCAGTAATATATTAATTGAGCATTATTTAAAGTTTTACTAGCATAATATATAACTTTAAAAACTTTATCGTGCTTTTGTCCTAATACAACCCCAATAGCATAGTCTCTAGCATCACACATTATCTCAAATAGTTTTTCCGAGTCAGGTGGTACTATTATAGGTGCAATGACTAATTTTTTCTTTAATAATTCAAATTCCTTTATGCATTCCTCATCAAAATCAAATTTCATATCTTTTTCTAAAAGTTGGCATAGCGACTTAGTTATTTTTGAAAAATTTTTTTATGTAGCGCTTGTAAAAACGAGCATGTCCTAGAAAACTTCTCACCCCTTTAACATTAGTAGGTGGTGGCTATTTTTCTATTACTTAGATTTTTGCATGATATACCTACATGCCTTTTTCAGAAATTTTATGCCCATGCACATACCTCCTGTAACCATAAATATATATTTGTCCTAATTTAATACTAGGTTGACTTTTCCACATACTTCCAGAACTTTTTCTAAATTAAGAAATAACTCAAACGAAGTCCCAAATACAGAAAAATCATCCATAAACAATCTCATTTCATGTTCTATAAAATTGCTAAAAATTGACATCATGCATCTTTAAAAGGTTGCAGGTGCATTGCATAGTCCAAAATTCATTCTACAAAAAGCAAATGTTTCATATGGGCTTGTAAATGTTGTTTTTGCTTGATCCTGTAGAGCAATTGGAATTTGATGATAACCGGTATATCCATCTAAAAAGCAATAATATTTATTCCCAACCAATCTATTCAACATTTGGTCTAGAAAGAGTAAAGAAAAGTGATCTTTTCTGGTGGCCATATTTAATTTCCTATAGTCATTAAAAATTTGCCAACCAGTGATTTGTCTTATTGGTATTAATTCATTTTTCTCGTTTTCTTCAACAGTCACTCCTCCTTTCTTCAGAACACAGTGAATTGGGCTTACCCAAGCACTATCTAAAATAGGATATATAATTCCAGCATCTAACCATTTTAAAATCTTTTTTTAACAACTTTCATAATTGGTTTTAATCTTCTTTGAGGATCAGCTTTAGGTTCATATTGTTCATCTAATAAAATTCTGTGCATACAAATTGAAGGACTAATTTTTTTAATATCTACTAAAGTCCATCCAAAAGCCTTTTGATACTTTTTCAACATTTCTATCAACTTTTGTTCTTGAATTTCAGGTAATTTAGAAGATATAATAACAGACAATGTACATGACTCTCCTAAAAATACATACTTTAAATGGGCAGGTAATATCTTTAATTCAAGTTCAGGTGGTTTAATACTTGAAGGAATAAGATTTTTACTATCATTTTTTAATAAGTCTAATGTTTCAAATTTGCATTGAATATAATCCAAATCTTCTCCTTTTATTTCATCGTCATTCTAAAAATTTCTCCTTGCTTTAATTTATCTTCACACTCATTCTTAAACTGTTTATTACTCAGATAATCAGCTACTTTCATTTTGAAACATATATTATCGTTTTCTATTGCAGGATATTTCATAGCTTTTGCTATATTAAATTTTACTTCTTGATCATTAACTCTCATTATTAATTCTCCTTTTTGCACATCTATTACAACTCTTCATGTTGAAAGAAATGGTCTCCCTAAAATAATAGAAATCTCTTTATCTTCCTCCATATCCAACATTATAAAGTCTATGAGGAAAATAAATTTATCCACTTTTACTAGTACATCCTCTATAACTCCTTTTGGATATGTTATTGATTGATCGACTAAATGAAGAGTTATAGTAGTAGGGGAAATTTCTCCTAAATCTAAACATTGTAAAGATCGATAAGAGCATAAGATTGATTCTCGCTCCTAAATCACATAAAGCTTTTCCATAAAACTTTTCACCAATTGCACAAGGTATAGTAAAACTACCAGGATCTTTTAATTTTTCAAGAAGTTTTTTTTGAATAATAACACTACACTCTTCACTTAGTGCAACAGTCTCATGATCTATAAACTTTCTTTTCTTATTTAATACATCCTTCATAAATTTCACATAACTTGTCATTTGTTCCAAAGCTTCAATAAAAGGAATATTTATCGTTAATTTCTTAAGGATTTCCAAAAATTTTGTAAATTGTTTATCTTTATTTTTTTGCTTCAGTCTTTGAGGAAACGGAGGTAATGGTTTTTCTAAAAGAACCTGTATTTGTTAATTTTCATGTTGGTCATTTTCCACTTCTTCCTTCTCTTCATCAACTTCAGTTTCTCTTTGGATCCTTGTTGCAACTTATTTTCCACTTTTTAATTGAATAACTTTAATTTTCTCTTTATTTTGATCTTTTAGATTAACTTCCACAGCACTCGAAAGAATTCCAGAAGGTCTGTTACTACGTGTAGTAGCAATATGTCCTAATTGATTTTCAATATTTCTAATATCAGCCACTTGATTTTGTATTTGATTTCTCATATTCAACATCACTTTTTCCATCGCCAACTTCTTTTCCTTAACTTGTGGGTTAAGATTGGAGTTAAATCCTGGAGGATAATAAGGTCAAAAATTAGGATTTCCTTGATTGTTCAAATTTTTGGATGGATTCACCAGGTTGTTATAATTATTCCAACTAAAATTAGGGTGATTTTTCCATCGAGGGTTAAAATATTTAGAATAGGGATTGTTATTTCAATTATTTATAGCGTTTAAAGTTTTTAAAGATGGTTGAGTATCAATAATTTGTCCTAGAGAATTTTCCTCTAATATTGGGGGTATTTGAGAATATTTCACTCTTATTTGATCAATCTTTTTAGAAATAACAGCAATTTGAGATGCCAAAATAGACATTGCATCAGAATCATGAATATTGGCTACTCTCTTAGGATTTACCCTTTAAGAGGGCCATTGAAAATTATTAGTAGTCATTTCTTCAATTAAAGAATATGCATCATAAAAAGGTTTTGACATTAATGATCCACCCGCAGCACCATCTATAATAGATCTTAGTGATCCTACTAATTCATTGTAAAATATTTGAATTATTAACCAATCTGACAAAGCATGGTGTAGACATTTTCTAAGAAGATATATAAATCTTTCTCATACTTCATATATTGATTTCCCTTCAAACTGACAAAAAGATGTAATATCATTTCTAAGCTTAGCAGTTTTCAAGGGTGGAAAATATTTAGCCAAAAATTTTTGTGATAGTTCTCTTCAAGTTCTAATAGATCCAGGTGCTAATAAATTTAACCAAGCCTTGGCTTTGTCTCTTAGTGAAAAAGGAAAAAGTCTAAGCATAATAACATCATTAGACAATCCTTCATATTTAAATGTAGCACAACTCTCAAGAAAACTAGCAAGATGTAAGTTAGGATCTTCATTGGGTGATCCTCAAAACTGATTAGTTTTTATCAATTGGATAATAGCAGGTTTAAGCTCAAATTAATTAGCAACAACATCAGGATTTTGAATAGTCAAGTGAAGTTTATTTGCTGTCGGATTCACATAATCTTTTAAAGGTCTTTGTCGATTCTCATTTACTGGATTTTCTAAGTTATTTGTCATTTCTTTAAAATTTTTCATTTCTCTTTGTTGTTTTCAATTTTTTTTAATAGTACATTCTAACTCTGAATCGTAAGGTACTAAACTTTCAGATCCAATATTTCACATAAACAAATAAAGTAAGCAAAGTAAAAATCATTTTTTTAAATACTCTTAAATAAATTTCTTTTTAGATTTTTGATTATATATATATATATATATATATATATATATATATATATAATATTTTTATAGTATATATATTATCTCTAACTTTCCTAATTTATCAAAACTATTTCATTTACCTAAATTTAACTGTAACATTTCCCCAACAATGGCGCCAAAAACTTGATCCAGATTTTTTATATGTAAGGATTTATGAAGTTGACACCACTACAGTGCCAAAAACTTGATCCTTATATGAAAAGTAAGTTGTGTAAAATTTATATATAATTATAGGTAATTAATAATGAGATTCTACGCAAGTATACGTGTCGTTATCAAGTAATAAAGGACTTTCTATTTAAGCCTCAAATATCGATCTCATAGGGAATGTGTAAATTGACAATTATAAGTTTTACTAGGAAATTTACAGAAAATCAAACGAAATCATTGTCACTAATTTTGAATGTTGAGATGTTATCATAACTAAAGTATTTAACTATTAGCAAAACAGAAATGTAAAGTTTAAAAAGTAAATACTAATTTACTAACTATGTTTATGTAATGAAGATTTCTTATATGAAAAAACATCATTCTCACTATAATGGGTTCTGGTGAAATGAGATGAGATAAATGTTTATAATATGTATTATGCCAAATAGGAACAATTATAATTCTCTACCCTAATACAGTGCATAGAAAATCATTGGCTAATCCTAGGTTTAGTCTCTAAATCTTTGGCTAGGCTAGGAGAATACCGGCTCCCACTCAAGTGCTCCCACTTCCCTTCACCTGAAGGAAAACTCTCGCTTTAGTTTTTAAACACTAAGACCAAATTGAGGATTTTAATCTGTCACCCTAAAGATTCTCCAATTCTACACCGAACAAAGAATATTTCCTTATTTATTTGCACTTAATTCCATGAACAAATTTCTCCTCCATAAAATCAAATGTAATCCTCACTCTCTTGTAGAACTCATAACCATCTCTTCGATCATATGTTTCACAACATATTTTAACAATTCAATTGGCCAGATCAAAATGTGAATTAAGTTTGGAGTTGAAATATCATTACATATTATTTTATATTTTAATATTGGCACATCATATTATTTCTTCATTTCACCATATCTCATAGTGGGGAGAAAGATAGATGAAACTACTCATATTTCATGAGAAAGACACAAAAAAACACAAATTTCACAAATAAAATAAAGTTCATACAAAACTAATAAACAAACAAAACTTATTTGAAACTCTTTCTCAAAGCAAATCCTTTGTAGCGTTTCATTATAAATGCAGGAAGAAGATATCTCTCACTTTTCTCCTTCTTCAACACTCTTACAGAAAGTTTCACACTCAATCTCACCACACAAACACTAAACTATAAAAGAAAAATCACTAATAGACTTCAATGTGGTGGTGGAATGAAGATGAATCATAAAGAATGGTGAAAATGGAGCGTGGTGGAACGTTTTGGAGTGAAAAGGAGTCCATTTTATGATGAATTTCAACCCTAAATAAAGCCAAAGGTCGGTTCTCCAAGACGTGCCTCAAAAAACTCTTAAAAAATCATCCAAATACATCAAACCTTCTAGAAACGGGGGTTGAACCGTCTTTGACGCCGTCGTCGCTGAGTAAAAATTTCAGCTGTTCTGTTGCTATGTGCAGTCGGTACTATCCTTGGCGCGGTTGGCGTTGAGTACTTCTTCAAAAACATCATTTTGACTCAAAATTCTATTTTTTTTGCTTCCTTTTTGCTTTCTTTTTGCTTTAAATCCTAAAAATCAACAACCTGCAAAAAAACATCAAAATAACTTCCATTAAAATGCAATATCACCAAAAATAAGTTTAAAATATGGGTCTAAAATTGCATATAGTTTCGGTGTATCAATTTACAGTTTTATTGTGTCTGTCTTTATACTTTTGTTAATGCAAAAGATGTTGTTTGAACGTGACAGTTGCTCCTTAGTTAATTATTTTTTGTCTTGCTTATTTGTTCCATTTTACATTATGTATCTGCTTGTCATGAAA
>NEWO01000877.1:118567-146251 GCA_003013225.1 Phalaenopsis aphrodite
AATTTTTACATATAATCCATTTTATAACACTTAAATAAAATTATATAATTCATTAAGATTTGTGCCTTTTACTTATAACTATAATACTTGGAGAAAACTTGAGCTAAAATAGGGAAAAAACTGAGTGAAACAGAGGTGTTGTCGACAGGCTAGCGCCTAAGTACCAGCATCCTCCAAAAATCAGTTCTTAGGCGCTAGAAATGGCTAAAGAGAGGTTTTTGATTATTCTTTGCTATTCTGGGGTGTTCTGGAAGATTCTGGGCAGTTATGCATGCCCTAAAGAGTTATACAATAAATCAAGATATTTGGAATTTGAACAGGTGTTTGTCTTTGAGTGAAGATGTGTGTCTCTTGAAAAAAAAAGGAGGTGGTTGGTTTCTGTTTAAAAAGAGGGGCTAGCATCTCTCATGTGGATGATTAGTAGGAGTTCTTAGAGAGGTTTAGAGAAAGTTTGGGCATGCCTCTTCTAAGAGGTTTGTGTGTGTGAGTAGGAGATGTAGATTTCTACCTTTTTTGGAGACATTATTGAGGGATTTTGAGAGATATTTTTAAGTACTTGTATGAGCATTGCATGAACAGTGGGAGACTTTGTTGGAGGTATTTTCATCTTTCTTTTGAAATAAAAAAAACTAAGTATTGTGTTCCTCATTATCTTATAATGATTGTAAACACTTTCTAGTGGATTTTCTTTAATTTAATGAAGTTTTCTATTATGTTTTATTCATGCTTTGTGAGTTATTTTCTTTACTCTATTCTTTTGATATGAATTAGTGGCATGAGTAGGAAATTTTATTGTTTGATATAATAATTTTTATTTCTATGTGATGAGTAATGTCTTCTTCGCTTCCTTGACATAACTTAAGTGGCAATAGGTTATGTTAAAATATTTTGTAAGTAAAACTAAGACTCGGGAGAACGGTGATCTTGCAACATGAGTGCACTCACATTATCTGGATGGCTATGGTGAAGAAGTTTAGGGAGCAATACAACTTTTAAGGAAATATAATTCGTGATCTATTTATATTAAGAGCTTTCAAGTGACAGATAGTCGCATAAAACTAATAGAATTCAAAGCGTATCAGTACACTAGGAAGAGGGTAGATAGAAATATGTTCCTTGTTAACACATTATTATTACATAATTTTATCAATTCTTTTACTACTTAGCCACCATTTTCATTTTACTATTCTTTTACAATGAATAGATGCATGTTTAGAAATTTATATTTGCTTAGAAATTCTCTTATTTTATTAATGTAATGGAATTTTCACCAATTCTCAATTTACTTTGCAAACTGGTCATTTGTGATGTTAAAATCCATTGCGAAACAAAACGATTTGGGAGGACTATGATTTCACCCAACTAGTGAGTATCATACTAAACCTTGGATGAAGGGGGTGCCACATCTAAGGGGGAGTGTAAATAGATAGAGAGATAACTTTTGATGATCGTAGAATTGTTGATTCTAGAGTGACAAGCTAGCTCATTTATCAATTTGGTCTTTAGTTTGGGACCTGAGGCTTGGTTGGTCCTACTAAAGAGGGTTCAGTGGGTAATATAAAAGTGAGAGGCTAGAATCTACTCAGCACAACCATATCAATCAGTGATATAACTTTAAATTAGTAAATGTTCTTTATGCACTTAGAAGAGGGTGAAAATTAGGTATGCTCGTATTTGTCACTAGCAACAGTAAATTCTAAACATTTCATTCTTATGCATTATCTTGGTCGTCGCATGTGAAAGGTAGTTTGTAACATCTCAAAACTATCCAAACCAATTTTACTAGTTTGGTTTATCTTTAGATTTAGGTTTGTATTTAGGAGTCATTATTATAAAACACCCTTAATCATCATTCCAAACCTAAGCACGATAGTAGAAGGCTAGATTTTACCTACATGATAATTACCTCGCTTCTCTGTGGCATCAACACTCTGGTCTTAAGAGAAAACCCTACACTACTTGTAACGATACATTTATTTGTGTGGAACTTTTAGTGTGTAAAATATAAATCAATTCTAAATTCTGTATCATATCTATTTTTCACATTAGCTACCTTAGTAAATTGGGTCAAGTATTTGGCCATGGAATTAAGTTTCTGCGTAATTGCTGGTCGGATCTAGTATTTGGTGTCGTCATCAGAGATTAAAAATGAAGTAATTATATAATTATGTATGCACACATTTTAGGGGGCATCATCTGGTTTAGGTTAGACCTAAGTTACGTTAGGTTTCGACTAAGTGAGTTAGGGTTAGGCTGCGTTAGGGTCGACCTAAGTTGAACCTAAACCCAAGCCTAATCCAAGGCTATTGAATTAATTAATCTAACTTAAAATTAATTTAAGGCTTACGATTTAAAATATTAAAATTAAAAAAAGAAAGTATGCAGGAAGCTTACTGGGAGAAAGAGGCTACCCGGAGGAGGAGACTTCACCAGAGAAATGTTCTTCCTTCTTCAGATTATCCGAGTTAAGTGTGAGAAAGTTAGGATATTTGGAGAGTGTCATAGAATGTTCCTGAAGGCTGCCCATTTATAGGCTAAGAAGGGCGGTGGCTGGGCCCTTCATGGCTATTTGATTAGGTGGTGCATCAATGATAGTGATCCATCAAACAATTGATGAACCACGAATTGCCACTGATGAAAGGTTCTGATGGTTTTTGGCCTTATCCATAGATGAATTTGTTGACATCACTTTTCGTTGAGGTTTAGTCTTTCCTCTTTAGTAGCTTGAGGTCTAGCCATAGGACTTTCATATTGACTATTCTTAGAAAAATAAATAAGGAACCCTCACCATTAGAAATTCTACACTCTTCTTTACTCAACTTGAAGTTCCATATATTGGTCCTAACCTCTAGCACTTGGTAGGTGGGGTCACTATGGGGGAAGCTCAAGGAGAGTCACCCTTAGGACTGCTGGACCTTAGTTTGACCCTGGGTGTTGGTCTAGGGCTAAGGCACTCACTTACACTCACAATCACTCACAATCCTAAAGTTTCTAGGCTTTGGTCCATTGATACTTTTGGGAGACTCCATTAGGTGGTCCCCTAAACCCACTAGCCATAGGCTAGGGTTTGGCTAAGATCACTACATAGAGGACCCAAAATGAGGTTTCCATTGGTCCATGGCTTATTGATGGTGGTTGGCATTCCAAATCTACCAAAACACCCAAACTACCCAAAATCACCAAAATTGGCCAAATTACCAAAATACCCCTCCTTACCCAAAATTCTAAAAATTCTTAAAAATCCCAAAATTGGCCAAATTACCAAAATCCCAAATGTTCCCAATTTTATTTTTCTCAACTATCACATGACCCAATTTGGCCAATTTGACCATATTTGACCGAAACCCCCATATTGGCCATTAAAGGCCCATATTTTCCCCAAATCATTCCAAATGTCTATCCAATTGGTCTCAGTTTGCCCCAATTTCAATTATAAACTCAAATAACCCTTGATGTGACCAATCTAGATCAAATCTAAGCTCAATTGGTCCATGATTTGAACCCAATTTTAAGCTAAACCAAAAACCCAATTTTGGCCCTATGACTTGGTTCCACGAAATTACATCCATGCCCTACTCTGTTTGCCACAATTTGTGTTGAAAAATCATTATAACATTCCTATACATCAAACTTGACCTTTAATTGGCCTTGGTGAGGCCTCAATTTCCTTTGATTTCAACCTAAGTCCAAAAAACTCGAAATTTACCCAAATTGGCCATGTCTCAAAATCTCACCAAATTGAGGGCCTTAAACCCATAATTTCCACTCTATTCCTTCATAAACAAATCTTCAAAACATCTCCCTTGATCATTTGGACCATTCAATTTGGACTTAGCCCAAGGATAGCTCAATCTAGACCCATGTCTAACCCAACATGCCCAAATTGGCCAATTTTCAAAAATCCCTCAAATTGATTTACCAATGGAACTCAAAATCACTTCAACCCTTCACTAAAAATCTTCATAACAATCATCTACACAACGTTGATTAATAAATTGGGTCAATTTACATGGCTAACCTAGCCCAAACCCAAGCTTTGATTACTTGGACCTACATTGAACCCATGCATTAAAATGGCCTAACTACCCCAAAGTCATCAAATTAACTCCATCTCAGCCATTGGTTAAACCATAAGACTGAGCCGAAACCCATCTAACCCAAGCTAAATAAGCCATGGACCAAAAGTTCCTTAAATTAAGATATCTTATTTCCAAAAATACACATGCTTAAGAAATTGTTACCAAAACTAAACCCCATTGCATTAAATTGCTTTAACATGTTCCCCTGGATGCCCTGAGCACCTAGCCACCTCCCCCGGCCATGGCCAGCTGGCCTAGTCACTAGAGAAGCTCAAAACCAAGAGCCACCGCCCATGAAACTTTACCCAAATCAAACCTAGAGGCCAGCTCAACAAAATTAAGTTGTAGAGCTCCTCTGCCCTCCACCTAAGCAGCACATTGCACCACCTAATTGGCCATGACAACAGCCACTTAGCCATTTTTATAAAAAACACCTCCCACAGCCATGGGAGAGTGCTAAAAGCTTCTTAGATAAACCTCTCCAAATTGACCACAGAGCTTACCTAAGATCCCCTTAGTGCATTCCAACTGTTTTCCCTCACCAATTTCCACTAACGGAGTTCAATTTTGAGCTCAAAATCTTACCGGAAACTAGGAAAGAGCCCAATACATCTCCACAGTCCACCATACTCAAATTAACTTCACCCACACCTTCACAACAGTGAAAGAAGCTTAAGCTCCATCAAACTCCTCTCTCACAGAGCCTCTACCATAGCTCTAAACCAACACCCAAATCTGACCGCGATCAAAATCATACCTAGACCTTAAACATAGACCAGAGACTCAATTCCTAGCCTCTTTGAATCACAACAAACATGCAAAGACTCTCTGATCAAAGCTTCACTTCTTAGAGTAAAGGTATAAAACTTCTCTTCCTCCAGAGTCTATTTGAACTCTCCATTTGTTTTGAGTTGATTTCATGCCATCATAACTGTATGGATATGTTCCTCTAGTCTAGACTAGCATTTTAAAAACAAAATTCACTTAATTTGGTTAAGAAATGAGAGAGATATTAATGCTAGAAGATGGAAAGTTCCCTGGCTAGGCTATCGGGGACGATGACAGAGCACCGATCGATCAAGTGTGTATCAGATGGACGGTCGAGATGAAGCCGGATAGCGCTTCAAAAAATAAACTGCGGGTTGTGTCAGCGCTTAGGTGGATGGCGTCATCGAATAGGAGCACGCCGCGTGGAGCTTCGGAGCCGTCGTAGGTTGATGTGGCACCGTGCATTTAAATAGATAAATAGGGATTTAAAAAATCAAAAAATAATCCCTAGCTTTAAAAATTCATATCTTGGTGTAGAAAAATCAAAAAAATAAAATAAAAATACCCTCTTGCTCAGTGAACGGAGGAAAACAATGTGGAAATAAATTAGAGGCCATTTCAAGCATATTTTATTTTGATTTGAATGTTTTAATTCTCCATGCATGTAGTAATCACACTATGACTTGAAACTTTAGCATATTGTTACCTCTGTCTTAGGGAACATTTCTTGATTTTTTTAAAGTTAGAGGAGGTCCCTAGATGGAGAATCATAATTTTCAAGTTTATGTGCACTATTTGCTTAAAATAATTATGGAAATTAACATTTTTCTTAGAAAAATCCAAGAAAATTTTGAAAGGTTTATGATGACTTGAGAGCCTTTATGAAAATTTCTCATGAGCCAAGTTATTCAAAATACACCTAATCTCTACAAACCCTAAATCATTAAAATAATTAATCTTGAAAAATAGAAACAACAAAATGACTTGCTTTTTGATCTCCACTATTTTTTAGTATCAAGAGAACTCACCATAAAAATTTCAAAGCATCTTGAGTTCATTTGGTAACTTAAGTTGATTTTTAAAGATAAATAACATTTTTGGCACTTAAATGATTTTTAAAAAATCAAAATATAACTTGAAAATTTATAAAAACTTATTTTTTTAGTTCTCTATGATTAGGGGTATTTTCTAAAAATAAAATAGAGTTTAAAATAAAAACCTGATTTTTAACCTATTTTAAAATTTTAAATAATTAAAAATCTATAAAAATCACAAAAATAATAAAATTCATGGAAATGTTCTAAATTTCTTCCTAAGCACTTAGGAATAATTAGAATATTATTCCTGATTTTCTAAATAAAGATACTAAATTTCAAAGCTTCAAAATAATTTTTAAAGGCTAAAAATGGGTTTTAACTAAAAATAATTCCAATAAATCAAATAAAACTTAGAAAATATAAAACTTTCTCTTTTGAGTTCTCTGACCTCAGGAAATTTTTTCAAAAATGTAAAACTTAATTTTCCCCATTTAAAATATTTTATATTTAATAAATACTCCAAAGCTTAAAATAATTCTTAAAATTCAAATAAAATTCAAAAAATCATGAAATTTGGTCTAAAGGCTTACCTGCAGTAAAAATTTCAAGGGATTAGGGTTTACCTTGGTTAAGTTAGAAATTTTTTTTGAAAAATCCTATTTTTGCAAGAAAATAGTTATATAAATTAAATTAAATTTTGAAAAATCACATTTTCTCCTCTGATGTCTTAATTGACCCATGAATGAGGTAGGATAAAAATTTCAAAGTCATGTGGATTGAATTTGACAAATTATGAGGTGTTAGAGCCTTAGGGGTAAATGTGTAATTTTGGAAATTTTGCTTTAATTAACATTTAGGCTTAATTCAAGGAGGGAATGAACAACCTCTAATCTTAATTTGATGTTTGAAACATAAGGGGTTAATTGGTAGAAACCAAACTCTCTTTCTTAATTGAAAAGATAAGTTAATAGATTTCTAAATTACTAAAATTTGGAAGTTTATTGAAATAAAATGAACTCGGTACTTAGGGGTTTGACTTTTGAAGTCAATAATTAATCAATTTAATACCTCTATTTTGATTTTTCAAATAAAATTCAAATCATGATTTATGACCACCTAAAGCTTAACATTTTCAAAACTAATTAAGACACTCACCTAGGTCTTAAGGGCTTAGTAGTGACTTAGGCTAAATCAAGACTGATTAAATGAGTATTAGAAAAACAAACTCAATTAAAATTAAGACATCTTTCAAACACTATAAGCCCAATTATGACCAAAATTTGGCTAAGTGTTCCAATAACACTTACTTGCCTTTTTAAGGGTCTTCACCCACATAATCTTTAAAATTAAATTACAAATGACAATTACATTACTCTTAGGAATAATTGATACATCAATGTTCATTGAGCATTAAGGTGTTCATAGGATGAATTATTAAACAACATAATAAGTTTAAAGGAACTCAGGATTTTCCACCAGGCAGCGAGAGAGTAGCACGGACCTGCTTCTTTCTCTGGATCTGTTGGATACCTCAGAGATCTACTAAACTTAAAATATTTTGTTTGGCAACATCATCCTGAATTAAACTCCTAAGGACCCACCAAGATATGACTTAGGTTTAGATAGGTCATCAAAATTTTACTTCCCTGTTTCATATAAACTGCCTTAATATGTCTTTTGAGTTTTAGGTGGTGGAACGAGAAGACTCGTCATGAACGCTTTTACAGTTTTTTGAGTTGTTTTTGTTATACTTTTATACTGTACTTTTATACCTGTAAATTTGCATGCTAAACAACAATGTCACCCTGTATAAAAACTAAAACTACAAAATAGCCACAAAACCAAAACTAAAACCAAAACCAAAATTAAAATCAACCAAGATAAAATTCACCCCCACAATACTCAAAATATAAAATAACTCAAAATTTAATCACAAACATTACACAAAACTACAACTGCAACTAATATAAGATGTCTCTATCGAATGATCAGGAATCCCTTAGAAGAGGTAACCTACGGTTACTAAAGAGGCTTCCCATGTCTAAATGAAATTATGGAACTCATTATGTTGAGTTTAATAAACTCATTTGGACTAAGTGAATCCAATAGAAAATAGTGAGGTCGAAATGAGGTAGGATCATAACCGGTATCGCTCTAATCAATTTTAACATGCCCCTATAAAATTTAAAGAACTTCAACCATAGGGTCACCTGATTTGACATCATAACTCAACACATTAGAAAAATTAAACTAGCCACAACAAGGAGCTTGGAGCTAGTACGGTGGGCAGCATGACCATCTTCAACAGCAGAACCTGTCTTTCCCAACTAAACCAATCTTCCTTCCTTAGACTTAAACAACAAAGCCATAGGACTTCGAGGTTGCTTGCATATGCAACGTAAATCCTCATCTTATCTTTAGGCCTTTGTATAACCATGCTATACAATATAAACCCTAACTCGTCTTAGGACTCTGAGGTTGTCATCTGTCACGACCTAAACCCTCACATCTTCCAAGTTATTTATGTGATAGTGTCACATGAATATGAGCCATAACTAATAAAATTGGCAGGATGAAACATCCAATTATTTCTCCTAAAAAATGAAGCCAAACATTAGGATAGTCTGGGAAGTCACCAAGGTTCTCCTCTGGATCCATGACATCCCCTAGTTCTTCCTTCTTTGGACTCTACAACAAAATATTCCAAATTTGAACCAATCCTCTTTCATATCTCTACATCTGATCTCAATGAAAAGTCCTACCCTTTGAACTCCTTGAAGTTAATATTTTCTAATTTTTATCGAGAGTCTTCGTAGGTGACTTTAGTCATTTAAGATGTAATTAACTATAAGAGCTTGCCCTTATAAGAAGCATGTCCGAACCCAGCTTAATATAGACCATATTTAATTCTTTATATTAAATATGGAAAATTGTCAGCAAATATAAAGGTTTCGCAGACCAAACAGATGTCATATATTCCTTAGTTTATTTGATTGAGCCTCATCCTCAAGTCTTATGCTTATCCTTCGTGATAGATACAGGATTTGAGGTATAACGCTCTTTCATTTAAACTATGAAAAATATGGGTTAGTTTGATTTCATATTTTTTTAAAAAACTAAATATATATGTAAATTAAAACGTCCTTCCAAAGTAGGCGACATGATTTCAATTCCTGTGACTGACAACTTCTTACGGGCAACTCATTCAACCAAAAAAAGCACCGACAGAATTCAATGATTTGATGGTGTGACATACAACTCCAGTAATACCTGGGCGTGGTCATGCTAAGGAACTTCTGAGAGTGATTGGCTGGAGTGGTCACCCCAAGGAACTTTCAAGAGTGATCATGTGGATTGGTCATGCCAAGAAAATTTTGAAAGTGATAATGTGGAGTTTTCACACCGAAGAACTTTCAAAATTGATCACTTTGAGTAATCTTGCCATGCCAAGAAAAAAGTGTGAGTTCAATTTTGGTTAATCTAGATTCCCTAGATGAGAGGTGTGCATCTGTGAGTCCTATGTGACCAAAAATGAGGTCAACAATATTCACACATATTAGAAATTTTGAGTGGGCAATAGGCAGAAATATCATTGAAAATTTTGAATATACAAAATGAATCTCCAACCTCCTTATGTTCATGCTACCATTTTATGTATATCCCATAATGTGTTTTAAAAACCACCAATCATCAATATATAAATATAAATATATAATTTTTTTAAGAAGAGGAAAATCTTCTTGGTTTTATAGAATTTTCTCACAATTTTCTAGGCATAAACTATATAGAGTCTCTTCGTATAAAGGACCTTTCGAGAGCCAAATAAAGTTAGATAGATGAAAAAAATAAATTTGCATAAATGTGCCCTGATCATGCTGACATGAGTATGGTGTCATTTCTTATATTTATAAATTTACAACCTTTTAGTGGTTACTCAGTCTATAAATAACCAGCAATAGAATTTTTACAATTCCTAACAAAGAGGTTTTTGGGTTTTCTTTACGATAGAATTTTTATGTGTGAGGACTCCAACAATATAGAGGGCACTGATTGAGAGGAATAAAAATTAAACAATTCGTTGATCTCATCAACCTTGCATTAAAATTTTCATTCAGTGGTATCAAAATAGGAGGACTTGCCATTTGTTTGTATCTTAAAATCATGTAGTTTTGGTTTAGCCATTGAGAACTTCTCCTTTGGATACTAAACGAGCTTTCTTAATTAGGAGTGTTCCCATAGAATCACTGAGATTGATCCATGGAACCCTTTCTATGAAGAAACCGCTTTCAATATCTCGTAATTTTGAGGTTGACCGGGTGGGGGTGGCAATTTTTTCTTCTCCTCAAAGTTTGACTCCCTATCTTGGTCACCTTTTATTCTAAATGGATAATAAGATGGTCTAGAAGTCTGTGAAAATCCACAAAATTGTTACCTTTGAACAGAAGCATTTGCAAATAAGAAGGGAGAGCAGTGGCTTCTTGCTTCACTTTCACATCTAGGCAAAAGCAAGCTAAGGAGTTGGTGATCCTCTTCCTCAAAATGAGGTTGGGGAGCGGGATTCCTTAATTTAAAGGAAGATCAGAAGACAAACTTTTGTATATTATTTTCTCTGACCTATAATGAAATTTTGTTTGCAAATTTAATTTTATTTGTTTTTGGAATAAAAGATCATTTGTCTCAGATTATTGATTGAAACAGACTATAGACTATGACATGAAAAATGAGTTCCTTGAGTCTTACGTTTGTTAATCTTGAGCCTTCTCTTTTCTTAGATAATGTTTGATTTTTAACTGTGCACAAAATTTGAGGGATTAGTATAATAATGCCAAAATTTATTTTCATAAATTTTTAAGCCTAAGTTGCTTATATTGAGTTTGGTTATGAAATTGATCAATAATAAGCCCTTACTCACTTGAGAAAGTGGATATTGCCATAAGGTAAGGAATGTCATTTACATGGGAGAAATTTTACATTTCTACATATCTTTTTCCTTGGGAGATTGTGAGATACTTCTTCATGGTCATGTTACCTAAGGTTCTCAAATTTTTCAATGAGAGTAGTCAACATTACCTTGAAAAAGCACCTAAATTTTTTTGTCATGGTAACTTATCTAAACTTGTTTCATAAGAAAAATTCAATAGCTTAAAGGTCAAAATATGAGGTTCATAGGCATATGCGATGTTAACCTACTTAGCTTTTTTTTAAATGTTATCTGATTGTCATTTTCTGGATAAAAGATTTTTAAACCTTATTTCATAGGGGCTTCCTTGTTGAGATATGTAATGAATCTATATACTCCTTTTCCAGCTTACTCTTTGATGATATAGGGTCCATTCACTGATGTGTCAAGTTTTCCAAGAGCATGATCACGAGCTATGAAATCAATCCTTTTCAATTTCAGTTTGTCTGTCTAGAATTATCTTTCATTGATTTTCAAAGTATAGTACTTTAACATCTTTCTTTTGGCTTCTTAACACATAGAGGATTTGTGTCTTAGCTCTTCTAAGAAGTCTAACAAGTTAGTTAAGCCTTCATCATTTGCTATTCTCCAGTGGTATGAACAGTTATGTTGCAAAGAACATTACTATAAAGGGACAGAATGGTCATTTGTATAGAAAAATCTGCAGCGCAGTTGTTTTCAATCTGCAAAAAAATAAATAGAAAGTCAGCTTATCCGCAGTTGCTTCTGCTCACCAGTTTAATGTGATAGCTGCTCCGAACAAACCCATAGTTCCTACATACTTTGGGACAAAATCATATTGGGAAAAGTTTGGTCTAAAATTGATTATCAGACATATCTCACTAAGACATGAAATAGCCAGCATAACAAATTTGGGTATTTTGGTGTATTATTCCCTATGCAGCGATTGGCAGGAAATAAAGTAAAGGATTAAGACATTGTGTCATCCTAGAACTCAAATAATATTCAATATTTTTAAATAAATATTCGTAGTCTCTTCATCAAGTATTAATTTATATAACACTATATTTAAAGGACTAGTGTTTTAGCATGCATATTTTTTATAATTTTAGAAGCACATAAATAAAGCTCTAATTTAATTATTGAAGATGGCAACATGCAACCATATTTTCAAGCTGAACGTACGATTAAAATAGCTGAATTTGCGACTTTAGCTTGGAATGCAACCTATCAACGCCTTTTTAGAATATTCCATTTGAATTTGACAAATTAACAGCCACCTTCGGCATCAAAACAATTGTTTAAAATGCGCATTTTATACCCTTGGAAGAAAGAAAAATGGATGGCTGGCAAGTCACTTTCCTTGGAAGTGAAACATCCAAATTCAATTCATTATTGCTTCATAATATATCACATGCTTTTGAACCGTCGAAATTTAGAAGTAGGATCTCACCATATGCCGATAAGAAAGGACCATCTCAGTCTAATTTTATTTACAAATGTGTCTAAACATTAAAGTTTATTAATGATTAAATATGATTAAAAGTATTATCACCTTATCATTACATTTTCTAAGAGCTCTAATTAATTGCTTGTATTTAAATGTTATAGTAATTTTATTCTAAAAGTATCAATAGAAATTTGTAATTTGTTAAAAATATATAATGAAGGAACTTTTTTTTTATTATTGTAAAATCTGTATAAAAAAAAGGTTGCTTATGGTTTAAAAATGTCAGGGACTTATGGTGACATCGATGGCCAGACTAGAGGCCATTCTTTTCATAAAAGAAAGAGATGGTTAATGATATACTCCTTGACTTGGGATGAAGGGTGGGACTTTTTTGTGAATTATAAGCTATCAGGTGAGAATGCAAGAAGGATAAAATAACGTGATACCACTGTAACTGTACAACATAATTTGACTTCTTAAAAACTGGCAGAAAAAAGAAAAACGTAACCCTAGGCAGACATGGATTGCGGCGACTGAACAAGAAAATTAGTCGATTAGATTATGTCGATCGACTTTTCATCCAAAGCCAAGAATGCAGTGCGAGCCATGTATCAACAAAGGATGGGTGACTAAAACGAAGGAGGATGAACACCGAAGTTGGGTGGCCATGCCATAATTACAAGCAGTTGACTCATATCTCTCATACAAAACTAGTTTTAATATCAAGACACCCTAAAGAATCGACTGAAACAGAACAAGTGCCCAATACCAATCTGACAAGGTCAAGGTCCATGATTAGACAACCCGTGGTTGGGATCAAGTGGCCCAAGATGAATGGAGGTGACACTCGGTATCCCACGGTGAATACTTAACTTATGCTGATTGGAAATGAAATGTTACGACTGTATAGGGACCCATTCGGTTGCCTGGATTTTCTTTTAGTCAAAATAATGAAACAGCTCCCCCATTAGAGGGGAGGGGGATTGACTCTTATAAATAAGAGTTATTGTACATAAGAAAAGGGAACCTTTTCTTCGGACAATATTAATGATTCTTGGTCAAACAATGAAGAATCTCCTTTCTCTCATAGAATTCATTATTCCTTTCCTTGTATGCATGATAATCGTTGGGTGTGATTCTAGGAGAGGACTCCTACCATAGAAAAGGAGAGGAGAAACATAAGAAGAGCAATGTATTCTTGAGAATGCATGTGATATGAAGTGCACCGAAGACTTTGTTACCAATAATATCCACTAACTTAGGGATCATACAAGGGGGATGTTTGGGGGGGCTTCAACAATAACCAAATCGAGTACCTCAACTGGCAGCTTTTTCATATTGAAGATCTAGTCGAAATGCATAAAAATCAGTGTCACCAATGTCTACTGTGAATGAAAAACTTATCATCAAGATAACATTAGATTTTCAACTTACAATCGAGACAGACAAAGGTGCACATGTCAACCAACACCTCACACTTCCTTCTCTAGACAAATCATTGAAGTTGAAGCACTTGAATGATTCAAAATTCTAACACTTAAATAATATTAAGGGAAGACCGATCCAATTAATCATGTTGCCTCTTTTTAATCAATTGTCTACTTGGTGAGGGTAAATGAGGCATTGAAGTGTCAAATTTTCTTCATGAACCTGGAGTAATCTGCACTTTAGCGATTCAGTAATCTACAACTTGAAATATTTTCCTCATTTGTTGAGTTTAAGAGAATGTTCATGACGTAGTTTGTCAGTGCCCAAAAACAACAAAGAGACTTTCAGGCTATGTTGCAAGTTTGGTAGGATCATGGAGAGTAATTGCATGCATTTATAACTGATTTTTAGGAAGAGATGTTGGAGGTACAAGAATTAGATCCCATAGTCGCACATGTGGCCCTCGCCCAAGTGCTGCGAGAAGGTCCTTTTGGTATTCTTTGGGACAACAACAATGCAAAATATTAGTAGAGCTATTGGTGTTCGCAACTAACCAAATTTTCATAGAAGAATACAACATACTCGTGGGTTCTAATAGATTCAAATAATCACATCAAACACACCAAGATAGAGTTATCATGAAAACAATCTGAAGTCCCATTCACTCGCCACGACTTGTGACACACCCCCGGTACGAAGATGAACATTCTAGCCAATAGGCCCATTCTGAAGAAGACAATGAATTGACAACAAGGGAGGATACGGTCTAGAGGGTAGAAAGTGGATCACTACTAAGAGAAGCCACCACCAATCACTCTTTAAATCCTCTAATTCAATCAAATAAGAGTCTCAATGGAAAAATTCTTAGAGGACATCTAAATTAAGCACTCTTATTGGATGTGTATTCCAATGAAGGCCATAAATGATACCTTTAACCCAAATAAGTTCTACACTTGCTATCATGATCAAGGGAATGTGACCAAAGAAAAATATGTTGAGACTTTCATACCTATTTTACACTGATTTTGATGATACTGCACTTTAAAGAGAGATATTTTTTATGTTTTATTGCAGTTATGATGAATTATAGTCATTGGAGCAAAAAGATGCACAAAAGAGCAAATTTGGAGCAAAAATGACCAAAATATGAAGATTTGATCTTGGCCGCCGACGGTGGGTTTTTCCCGAGAGTCCAAAATTAAATATTCTAGAAGGCCGACGACGGCGCCATCGAGTCCGTCGACGGCGAGAACGATGGTTCTCTCAACAGATGCATTGAATGTGGACGATTTTTGAAGGGAATCTTAGACAACTCTAGAAAACGCCTCTACAACTTTAAGAGAAACATTTTGGAGGCCGAAAAGGGGGAAGTCCAGAGAGTCTAGAGAGTCCAAAGAGTCCAGGAAGTCTAGAGAAGTGTAATTTAGGGTTAGGTATTGTGAGGAATTCTTCGAGAGATTGTAAGAGTGGAAGGAAAGTGAGAGATTTCTTCCTCCTTGCCGCTTTGAAGGAGAGTTATGTGTGTTGTAAAGAAAGGAAGAGATTCGGAGGAACTTCGAGAAGTTACTTGGGAAAGAATTTGAGATAAGTTGTATTTACTTATTGTAGTTTGTATGACTTTGCTTTTATATATGAAATCCAAGTTTTGTCATATCTTCTCCATGAGTTCTGAGTAGTTTTCTGTGTTTTTCTCCTTGTCTTGAGATTTTGCAAAATGGTGATTTGAATTAGTTGTGCAATGAGAATGTTAAAGAAGTTGTGATGATCTTTTCACTTTAATCTTAATTTACTTTCAATCTAACCAATTGATTTGTTAAAATATGTTGAGTTTTACAACTAAAGTGAGGATTTCATCCAAGATTTAGGGAGGTCAAAGTCCTTCAAAGTTGGGTAGAAATAAATAGGGAAATAAAAATTATCAGGCGTAAAATTTGAGATTTTAGAGTGATAGACTAAAATCCTCAATTTGGTCATATCGTTTGGGCGTTGAAGTGTAGATGTTAGCCCTAAGGCGAGGGGAACATGAGAGTTCCGAGGTGAGAGCCGGTATCCTCCCAGCCTAGCCGCAGATTCAGTAACCAAGCATAGGATTAGTCAATGTTCTTTATGCTTGGTCCAATGGGTAAAGAATAGGTATGCTCCTATTTGGCACAATATAATTTAAACCAATTCAATTTATCCATTCACTTAAATTTCTTAACAAAGAGAAGAATGCTTTCTTATATATTGAACTTCACATGAGAAACTTTATTAGTATTTGAGATTTTATTAAAATTAGATTTTTATTTTAATTGCCTATTAGTGACAAATATCCAATTTGAACTATGTTGTTGTGATTAAGTATTGATTTTCTAAATCTTAAGTTCGTAGCGTCTAATATTACTCCCAGTGGGATCGATATCTAAGACTCCATTAGAGCCCTGCATTACTTGAGCGACACGTATAATTACGTTGATAAGTGTGACTTTGCAATTAGTTAATATTTTATACACATCTTTATCAAATTTATAATTGTTGTCAAGTTCTTAGCACCGTTGCCGGAGATTTAAATCTTCTAGTAGCAGTGTCAAATTCTTGTATTTTTGAGCACATATAAAGTCGCTGTCAGTATGACATGGAGGAATATTATCACCTTCAATCCTTAATTAAAGAATTGATCTAGGTTGGCAAACTTAATGAGTTCCTTGCACCTAAGGTGACAAATCAATGATTATTGAGGGCTCCAGTTACAAATGACAAAGGGGAGCCATCCTAGACTTACAACATCCACATCACGGGACATTTCCACCATCCTCAAAGGAGATGGAGCTACGCACTCTCAATGATTGAGCTTAAAAAGGTTTTGATCAGGTGGGCCATGCATTTATAAGAGATCTTTATAATGACTCAATTGTTGTTGGAACCTTCATGGATAATTTTTAGGTAGGGAGTATTCTAAAAAAAACTACTTGAGGGGTATATCATGAAAAAGGTGTATCTTGAAGTGATAAAAACCCATTTGGATTGACTGTCAGGTTCCTTTCATTTCCAAAAAAAATTAGCATAGGGGATGACATCTTTTCTGTAACTGGGGTACAAAGATGGAAGATAATAGTGAGTTTATGCGGAATCTTAGTGATTTTTAAGAAGAAATTTATTTAGTAGTGAACTCAATGAAAGCATTGAATTATACCAAAGAGAGTCCTAAAGCAAACTCATTAAATAGAGTTCAAATGATAACTTAAGGTTTTGAGAGTTTAATAAATGGACCCATTCAATGACTTGGTGGATGGAAAGTTCAATGGAATGAAACGGGTAATCAAAGTTATTAAAGAGTACAAAAGTATTTTCAATGAAACATAAGATAAGCCAATAGTAGAGATGGAGCGAGGAGCCACCCTAGTAGAGTCACTAGAAAAACCATTGCTGGAGAATTTGCATATTAATGGATTGGAAATCCACCGTAGATCTTAAGAGATTGTTTTATAAATGATTGGATGTATCCTTTAAAGGATAATATACTATCCCAAAGAATAGAAATATTACCTTAAAATAGATTTAATCACTTGGATGATAAATATCTTCAAGAATATGGATCAACGAAGTTATGGTTTTTCCTTAAGTTATGTAGGTAAGATACTTTTTATTTTATTCTATGATATGGTAGACTTATGATGGTAAGCCATATTATTTAATTACATCCTAAGAGTTCTAGCTATCGAGAATACTCTTAATTAAAATATTTGCTTATTTAGTGTAAGATTATTTGAAGAGTGTCATTGAGATTAATGTTTAGGACTTCAGATTTGATATACTCAGGGTTTGAAAATATTTGCATTGAATTGAAGGGTTGGGATGAATAGTCTAATGATGGTGTTCATGGAAAGACCGAAGTAATGGATCAAACATCCTTGAGGGGAAAGCTTATATTAGGGATTGTATTTGATGAGTTTGATAGATTTGATTTGAAAGAGTTTTGTTTAGCTTTCTCTTTGAAAAAGCTTATTTGTATAAATTGTATTTTGAGAAGAAAATTACGTAAAATCCTTTTTGAAAAAGTTTGTTTCCAGTTGTATTTTGAAAAGAGTTTTGTTTAAGTTTCATTATTTTTTTTTTTCTTTGAAAAAAGGTTTTATTTTTTTTGTTTTTAAAGACTTGAATTGTAATAAACCAAAATTAAAAAAAATTATGGAACAATTAAAAGTTAGGGCATTTAGAGACTTATCTGTATTTTTTCTCTTTTGCATAGCTCACTCAAGTAAATATAATCTTTTTAAAGCATTATCAATTTATATAAATTTTAATAAAACTAATTTATTTTTATCGCATTTAATGTATAATTTTTTTTTGAAATAATTAATTTAAAAAACATTTAATTTATATAATTTTTTATAAAAAATTTAATATTTTTGATGAATTATCATAATATAATTATATGAGCTATGCAAACCTCTCCCTAATTATACGAGCTTTGATGGATTATCATAATCCTTGTCTCTGTGTGTGTGTGTCATGAAGATATAGCATGGCCATAAACTAATACTTGAAGTTTTCTTTTGGCAGGAAAAGTTAGACTAAGCATGTAAGCACATGGGTTTATTTTAGCTTGGAATGTAAAACTATGAATGTAAGCGCATGTATTCTCTTTAGCATGGAATATAACACTAAGCATGTAAGCACATGGGTTTCCTTTAGAATGGAAAGTAAGACTAAGCATTTAAGCACAAAGGTTCCTTAACATGTAATATAAACCACCATAACACATAGGAATTTATATGGAACATGAATTACATAACTTGTATATTTTGCATAGCACATAAGCACACAATTAAGCACGTGAAATTTTTAACATGAAGCATATGCACTAACCACATAACATACATTTATTTGCATGGAATAGCATATAAATTTCCTCTCATAAAATGTAAATGGCATGACATTCATAAAACATCCCTCTTTTTTTACCTTTTTATTGTGGTTTGGTGAGGGAAGAGGTAGAAAGGAGATAATTATTAAGGATTACGGGTGCGACATTTAGGAAGGAGGAAGTATGATGATGTGCTTTGATGGTGTGGTTTTGGGTAGGGTAAAAGAAAGTATTGTGATGGATTATGTGTGAGCAAGGTAAGAATGGGAGGAGAAAGGGGTGAGCACGCAGGTATGGTGAGGAAGAATGAGTGAGAGTGGTGAGCGCTTGCTATTGTGAGTGGAGAGCGAGATAGATGAAGTGAGTACTCAAATAGGTTGAGAAAAGTGGGATTATTATGGGGTTAGTTCTCGATCAGGGGAGAGGAAGAGAGCATGGGAGCGTTGAGTGCTTGGTTTGATGAGAGGAGAGAGAGAGAATGCAAGTAGGGTTTGGCTATGGTAAGAAAATGAAGGAGATATTCGATTTAGGGCCCAGACATGGTTAGAAAATGGAAATAACATGGGAGAGTAGCTTGGTTATGATGCAAAATTGTGAGGAAAATGGGAGAGGGGCAAGGGTATGATGAGAAAATGAGAAGATAATGGATAGTAGCTCGGTTTATGGTGAAAAAATGGAAGAAAAAGTGGAGTGGGATTTGGGTATTGTGAGGAAATGAGAAGAAAAGGGGATAATCATCACAAATCTATAGTAAAAATAATGAATGATTTTAGTGAAATGAAAGGACAAGGAATTTCTTACCTTTGGCTTCAAATGCTCTCCACCTTGAAGATGATTTTGCCCTTTGAAGGAATGAGTGAAAGAGAGGATGACAAGGAGTGTAAAAGGAGAGAGGTTTGGTTTAGAGTAGAAGGTGGAGGAGAAGGCTTGATTTAAAGAGGAGAAGAAGGAGTGTGAGTTAGGTCATGAGAGAAGATAGGAAAGGATGATTTAGAATAAGAGAGGGGTTTTATGTGGGGAAGGTTTTGGAGGGAGGAGTTAAGGGGGAAGTGAGGTGAAATTTTAGAAAAGAGACGGAATTTCAAACTTGAAATAGGTGCTTATGGCGTTCAGGGTCAAAATGACAAGTATAGCTCATTTAAAAGAGAAAAATGTAAAGATTCTAGTGGTGCAATTGATATTGAAAAAGGTAGCCTCTCGCTTAAGATATTTTAATTTAAAGTGGCTAGATAATAATGAGTGGTAGGGGTGGTTATGGCCAAAATTTTAATATTAGCTGAATTGGTAGAGAAAAACAAAAGAAATTTAATGGTGTAATTAGTTTTGGTCAAAGTGCATCACATCTCAAAATATTTAATGTTAAAGTGTTGGCCCCAGCCTAGGAGAGTAAATGTTGGTGGATTTGGACTAGGAGTTTTCAATCTATTTTAATTTATAAATTAAACATTTCTATCTTATATTCACTTTAGTTAAAGTTTAATTTTGATTTAAGTCAATTTTGAGTTAATTATGAGGTTTTTTTTTACCAAAATTATCATAGGCTTTACGGGCCCCCAAATAAAGTCTCATTTGAGCACGGTTGGGTTCATTTGAAAGATTTTCATGACATGGACACTCACATTGTCCGTTTTGAGAAATAATGATTTGTTAAAAAATCTTTATGTAAGACATTTTTTTTGCTTGAAAACCCAAAATACAAAATCTTATATAATTAATATGTATGATGATCACTAAACTAGTTTGCATGTTCCTCATATCTGATTAGGAATATTATGAAACCTATAAAATGTAATTTTGATCAACAAATTGTTCTATGCAAAAAAATAATAATGTCAATGTTCATGGAGCACTGTTCATACTTGAAAACTTAAAGTGATATGTTGTACAAAAAAATTATATTATATTATTATTAAACTCATTTGCATGATCTTTATATGTGATAATAAGCATGATTCAACTTTCAAAATAAGGTTTCAAGAGCTGCAATGATTTGTGAAATAAAATGATAATTTTAGTGTGCAAGTTGGTTTAGGCTGAGTTTTAAATAAATTTTCATGTTTGGTTGAAGTTGGTTATATTTCGTTCCGCTTTTGTTTGGTTGATTTTAATTTTAATTTAGTTAGATTTAATTTTTAGGTCTAATTAGGGTTTGATCGGTTTCGGGTCAATTGAGGTTCAAGTCACATATTTTTCAAGCTCAAATCAGTCATCTAATGACACTAGAAACTAAGGATAGAATGACTAAAAAAAGAAGTCAATAAATTTTAACATGAATGCATATCATAATGTTGGCTAATACATTATTAAAATTAAAAATTAAAAATTTATTATGATGTAATCTAATAGTGGAGCAGCCTCAAGTAGCATCGTCCTTCTTCATTTTCTCGTTTGCTTGATGTCATTGTTGTTGTTGTGGAGTCACCAGTTTGTTGCTTGTTAGGTTTCCCTCTTATCTGAATAATTCTTTATCCCAAATCATATGAATGAAATAAGAATCAATAAATCAAAGCATTAGGGTATGAAATAACGAGAAAAAAATAGAAGGAGTGTGTGGGAAGCCTTCATAAAGATGAATGTTCGCATTAATAGCTTTAATGCATATGTCTGAAATGCTTTAAAGACACAACTGCGAAGGAAACCCTACAAAAGCTAAGAACTAGAGAATTCAGGTTGATGTACCTATTATAGAGTTCACATTCTCCTATAAGGTCAAGCCCCATCTTAAATAGAAAGACTACCTTTATTGAAACCCAAAACTAGGACCTTATAGTCGTAGACTAGAAATTCTCCTAAAGTAATTGTCAACCTTGGTTCTCTATGGGATCAATACTCAGGACTAAAAGAGTCCTATATTACTTGAACGATTCATGTACTTGTGTTATCACCTAGTGTGAAGTGATTTAATGTGAAAAGTTAAATTATTAAAATTATAAAATATATTTTAAAAATTATAATATTTAAATTCTAAATCACTGGGTGTACCATAGGGAAATTAGTGGTCAAGTTTTTGGTGTCGTTGCTTAGGAATCGCAATGGTAGAAGAACTTTTCAAGGGAATTTTATTTGAATCTATAAAAATTAGATTTGGAAATTGTAGTTTTTATATAAATGTGTTTTTTATTTTAAAATGAACAAAAAATTTTTGAGTGTTAGAAATCTATCATATTAGCCAAATCTTTAGTATTGAATGTGTAGTTTAGGAGCAGCAAATCTTGAACCATACAACCCAGAACTAGAGAGAACTGTTAAGAGATTAGGAAAGAAAGAAGACTTCAAAAACTTGTTGTAGAAATGACGAATCAAAATCATGAAAATCTGGATATGGATTGTAATGTTAATAGACCTTTGATAGATTATAGAAACCCTACAGAGGATGAAATTCACTTAAGTATACAAAATCCCGTTGCAGAGGCAAATACTTTTGAACTTAAGCCTGCAATTATTCAGATGGTACAAAATAGTCAATTTTAATGATTTCCATCTGAAAACCCTAACTTACATTTAGTAAGTTTCTTAGAACTCTGTGCCACATTTAGGAATAATGGTGTCTCCCATGATGTTTTTAGATTTAGAATTTTCCCTTTTTCACAGGGGCATAAATCCAAAATGTTGCTCAATTCATTAACACCGGAACCTATCATAATATGGGGATATTTAGCTCAGAAATTACTTACAAAGTATTTTCCACCATCTAAAACAGCTAAGTTACTGAATAATATCACATCATTCAGTCAATTTGACGGTGAATCAATTTATGAGGCTTGGGAGTGATTTAACGAACTTCTTAAGAAGTGTCCACAATAAGCATTAACCAATTGGCTTACTATACAAACCTTTTATAATACATTAGTTGCATCTTTAAAAGCGATTATAGATGTAGTTGCAGATGGGTATCTCATGTTCAAACCTTATGAAGATGCCCATTCTCTCATTGAGGAAATGGTTACTAATAACTTCCAATGGCCATCTAAGAGAGTCAATATCAAGAAAGTAGCTAATATTCATGAAAATGATGTACTTACAATTCTAAGGTCTTAAGTTGCAGCTCTTGCACAGAAATTAGACCATTAGGAGATGAGTCAAAATCAAGGACTTCCTGTCATTAAGGAAAACTCATTTGAACAATTGTTTGATACTAACTCCATTGAAACTATTTAAGTTATTAAAAATTGTCAAAATAACCCATATTCCAATTATTGCAACCCAGGCTAGAAGCACCATCCCACTCTTAATTGGAATAATAATCATAAAGGAGGAAACCAATCTAAGGGAAATAATCTATTTAATCAAAGAAGTAATTGGAATAATTAGGGCAATTCTTGCTTTAGACCTTCTTATCCTCCTGGATTTAATTCAAACCCAAAATTTAAGAAGAAGAAGTTACCATTGTAAGAGGTTGTTACTCAATTTGGAAATTAGTTACATAAAATAGGAACTACACTTAAGAATATAGAAAACCAACTAGGGCAGATTGCTTCTACACTTAGCGGTAGTCCTCCGGGAATTTTTGCTAGTAACACTAAGGTGAAGCTTAAGGAGAAGGGTAGTGTGCAAAGAAAATATGAATAATTCTTGGATTCATTGGGTTGAAGACGTTAAAACAAGTGCTTTGTGTGAGGCACCCCATGGTTATCTTTGCTGGTGTGACTATTAGTGAGTGTGAATGATATGTGTATGATGGTTATAGATTATTATGACTGATAGTGATCTTAGATAATTATGTGTATGAGTCAATAGTAGAGTTGTTGATGTGTCATGGGGGAAGTGACTTCCTAACTTCTCAGAATGGCTAGAATTTTATATGTTCTCTGTAATAGTTGGGTTTATGAGTCCACTACAACTCAGTTATCAACAAAACTTGAGTTTTACGAGAGAAGTGTTGAGTTTGGTCAAATGTCAAGTCCATCTCAATTCTATTACTTCCTTTGTCTGACCTTGTTTTTATTGAGTAGGGTCATGAACCTACTTGACAAGTAACACGATGATGATTAAACTCTATAAAGTTTGTGGTGCATACATTAAGGGTTGAGGTAACACCTGAGGTTGACAAGACATGTGTCAATATAACAAGGATAATCTTGCTTATGGGTTTAACCCTATAAAATTTGTAAAGCACCTAATTTTTTCAGTGTTTTTATTCCGTTAGAAATTGAAAGTAAGTATTAGAGATGTGATGAGTTTTAGGAAGAATTTGCCTCATTTATCTTATATGTCTGCGAATGTGTTACTGGAATAATTTTGGACTTTGAGAGATTTAAATGTTCATTTTAGGTTGAACTAAACTAAAATCAAAGCATGTTAGAAGCAGTTTCTTTTCTATTGTTACTTGGATGTTGATATTATCATTTGGTTGAGCTAAACTATTGTTCGTCACTATTTATTCATAATTTAATATGTAGGAAAAACATTGTTAGTACTTTTATTTCTGTTATGATGTTATCTGCACATTGATTAGATCTTTTTAGTTCAGTTTTCATTCTAACATGTGTGGGTTAGATTTACTTTCGGTTATATACTAATTTGTCTTGAGTATCTTTGAAAATTTTTTTTGATAAAGACTTGGGATATATTGTACTTCTGAACTATAATTTTTCTTCCTGCTTATATTTCTTATTTTTAGTGTCAGATACCCTAAAAATTAAGTTTGGGGGATGGGGGGGGGGGGGGGGGGGGGGGGGAGAAAAATCATTTTAAAAACTTAAGCATTATTTGTCCTCAGTAGACTATTTAGTAAAATAAAGTCATTATAAATGAGCTATAGTATGTGGTGTTATCCTCAGGGCACTATAACTTTTGATTCTAGGGAATATTATAGATGATTTCGTGAAATTTTTGAAAAAGATTAAGGTTAAGATATTTTTTAGGAAAAATAGGAGAATAATTTTAATATTTATAATAGGAAAGATTTGTATTTTTAAAAAATTAATGTCTTCAGAATTACATATTTAGAAATAATTAAGCCTCTACACTTGATTAAAAAATGATGCTTTTAGTATTTTTGAAATAAGTGAAGGATAGCTATAAAGAGGATAATGAAATCCAAAACCATTAAAGGCATATCCAAATATAGTAATCCTCATATAAAAATAGAAAGGATTGAAAAATATCTTAAAATTAAAAAAAAAAGGTAAAGCTGAAAGAAATGAGAAGTGAGGAGAAACTTAAGGAGACCCCTAATTAAAAATTGGTTTCACTTGAACCTACCTAAAGAAGAAAACTTAGACATTGTCCTAAACTTGTTTTTACTTTCATAAAAAGTAGCAGTTAAATCTTTCTACTTCAGTGCTTTAATTCTAACTTTTATACTTTCTAGGAATCTAAAGTTTTACAAATTACAATTATTTTTGAAATAGGTAGAAAACTAGTATTCTTATGGTGAATATAAAATAATCTTAAACAATAGTTCTAGTCTAATTCAGTAGATTTATCCTAAGTTGTATGATGATATTTCTTAGGAAAATAATATATAAAATCTTAATGAAACCCACAATCTCAAATCAACAGATTTAATTTGAAAGTTGTAGTGTTACTTGAGGAAAAGTGATGCACAAAAAATATATGCATTTTTAGACCCATATTTTATATCTATTTTTGATGATATTGCACTTTAATGGAAAATATTTTGATTCTTTTCTTACAGGTTGTTAATTTTTAGGGCTTAAAGCAAAAAGGATGAAATTTGGAGTCAAAATGACGTTTTTAAAGAAATGCTTAGTGTCGGTAGTGCCGAGGGAAGCACTGATGGCACATAACAAATTAACGCGAAGATTTTTTACTCATTGCCAACGGCGCCATACCAGCGTTGACGACGCCAAAGGCGGTGTAGACCTCGTTTCTACAAGATTCAATGTATTTTGATGACTTTTGGAAGAGTTTTTGGAGGCACCTCTTGGGTAACCGACCTTGGACTTTATTTGGAGCCGAATGTCATCAGAAAATGGGCTCCTCTACATTTTTTACTCCACTACTTTCATTTTTCGCACCACATCATTCCATTCCACTTTCATATTGGAGTTAATTAGTGACTTTGTTTTCATAGTTTAGAGTTTTTGTAGTGAGATTTAGTGTGAAACTTTCTGTATGAATGTTGGAGAAGGAGAAAAGTGAGAGATATCTTCTTCCTGCATTTCTAAGGAAAGACTACAAAGAATTTTCTTTAAGAAAGAGTATTCAGATAAGTATTGTTTGTTTATGAGTGTTGTATGAACTTTCTTTTATATATGAAATTTGTGTTTTGTTATTTCTTTCTCATGAAGTCTGAGTAGTTCCCTCTATCTTTCTCTATACTCTGAGATATGGTGAAATGAAGAGATAATATGAATGTGCCAATATTAAATTGTAAAATAATTATGATGATTTTTCAACTCCGACCTTAATTTACTTTTTCGATCTGGCCAATTGACTTGTTAAAATGTGTCGTGAAACATATGATCCGGGAAATGGAGTATGAGTTCTACAACAGACTAGGGATTACATTTGATTCCATAAAGGAGAACATCATTTATGGAATTAAGTGCAAATAAATATGAAAATATTCTTTGTTGGGTGTAGAATTGGAGAACCTTTAGGGTAACAGACTAAAATCTTTAATTTAGTCTTAGTGTTTAAAAACTGAAGCGAGAGTTACCATTACATAAACATAGTTAATATATGTTATGAACATTTATCTAAACACTGAGACTAGCCAATGATTTTCTATGCACTCTATCAGGGTAGAGAATTAAAATTGCTCTTATTTAGCATAATATATATAATGAACATTTATCTCATCTCATTTTACCATAGCCTCATTGTAGTGGAAATGATGCTTTTTCACATAAGAATCTTCGTTACATAAACATAGTTAATAGATTAATTTTTACTGTTTTAAATTCTGCATATTTGATTTGATAATAGTTTAAAATTTTAATTTTGATTACATCTCAATAATTGAAATTAGTGTCAGTGATTTCAAATTGCTTTCTGTGAATTTCTTAGCAAATTTGTCATTTCTAATTTAAACCTTCCCCGTAGGATCGATATTTGGGGCTTAAATAGAAAGTTTATTATTACTTGATAATGATACATATACTTATGTAGAATCAGAATATTAATTACCTATATTTAATTAAATTTTATTCAATCTATCGCAACAAAAAAAAGTCAGATCAAGTTTTTGGCGTCGTTGCGTGGGGAAGGTAATGGTTGAATTAAATAGTTTTAATAAATTAGGAAATTTAGAAATAATATATATATCATAAAAAATTATTATTATTAAAAATAAATAAATAAAATTAAAAAAATCAAAAATAAAAAAAAAAAATTTTTAGAGTGTTTTACATTGCTTGTTTTATTTGTTTATGCAAAATATTGGATCTGAAGGTTTAGTACCTTATGATTCAAAATTAGAATGTACTATTAGAAAAATTCAAAATCAACAAAGAGAAATTAAAAATTTACAAGAAATGGCGAATAACTTAGATAATCTAATAAATGAAAATCGACAAAGACCTTTAAAAATTTATGCGAATCCGATGCGAACTTCACTTGACTATTCAAAATCCTGAAGTTTCTGCTAATTCATTTGAGCTTAAACCTGCTATTATCTAGAAGGTACAAAATAATCAGTTTGGAGCATCACCTACTAAAGGTCCTAACTTACATCTTTCTAGTTTTCTTGAAATTTATGCTACATTTAAATATGACGGAGTGTCTAATGATGTTGTTAGGATTAGACTTTTTTCCTTTTTCAATAAGGGATAAAGCCAAGGCTTAGTTAAATTTGTTAGCACCTGGTTCTATTAGAACTTGGGGAGAACTATCACAAAAATTCTTGGCTAAATAATTTCCACCCTTGAAACCCGCTAAGCTTAAAAATGATATTACATCTTTTTGTCAGTTTGAAGGGGAATCGATATATGAAGCATGGGAAAGATTTAAAGAACTTCTTAGGAAATGTCCACATCATGCTTTACCAGATTGGTTAATAATTCAATTATTTTACAATGGATTTATAGGATCTCTAAATCTATTATAGATGTTGTTGTGGGTGGTTCATTAATGTCAAAACCTTTTAATGAAGCATATTCTTTAATTGAAGAAATGACTACTAATAATTTTTAATGACCCTCTAAAAGGGTAAATCCTAAGAGAGTAGCTAGTATTCATGATTATAA
>NEWO01000877.1:150674-169330 GCA_003013225.1 Phalaenopsis aphrodite
ATATTTATCTTATATTTTAAGCATATATAAAGTCGCGGTCACCTACCGATCCTGACTAAGATCATTGTTGTTAACTTGGCCCTATATTTTTTGAAGAAGGCAATCAACCTGGCAACGATCATCATGGTCCAACAAGAGAAATGTAAAATCCTAATTCCAATAGCCGATAGAACATCCATCAACTCGAGTATTGGTGGAAACTACAAGCTAATGCACAAATTCACCTTATACATTTTAATATATATAGGAGGAGGCAAGCATGCTCAATCAGATAAATTTAGCATCTTAAACACCATGTCATTTGAAAAGTGAAACATTTTTCAAAAAATTATCAAAGCATTTTTAGTTAGTGTCGATACCCCTTTATTTGGGTGTTGATATTATTTTTAGCATTTGGGGGAATCATAAAGGAAAATCAAGGACAAATTATCTCTCATTTGAGGTTAAATTATCTCTCCTTCGAAGTAACAATAACATGCTTCGGCTATAGCAACAAAAACCTACATTGAGGAAGGCAAAATAATATACAACATGAGAGACAACAACTACATACATCGGGGTAGGTAACAACAACCTATGCCGAGGAAGGCAACAACAATCTATGTTAGGGGAGGCAACAACATTCTATGTTAAGGGAGGCAACAACAACTAAGGTGACAGGTAAAAAATTGGAAAAAAAATGGGTAAGAGCATTCACAAAATTAAAAAATTTTCTTTGCAAAATGATCGTAGGCATGCACACGAATGTACATCATGCCCAAGCACACGAGCATGCATGCGGTGAAATGTAAATAGTGCCTCTCCTTTGATGACCCAGTTTGCCTGCTCAACCGCTCCACTGACTCAAGATCATCGACCTAACCTGCCTAGCTGCTTTATCCCAAGTTGACCTTGTCCTGTGTTGCCACGATGCAGCTACCAGACTCCTGCGATGTTTGTGCTCACAAACACACACAGTCATGAGAAAATAGTTCCTCCCCTCAGTTGACTTGATCTGCTTGCGCAATCGCTCCACTGATCAAGTGTCATGACCTGACCCTAGGATGTCACAATTCCATGTGCGTCGTGCACGCCTTTCTGGTTGTGTTTGTACCCACCTATAAACATTATCATATTCTTAAACACATAACCATTATTGTCCGACGACCATTATTGTCACTACCAAAACACCACCATCTGGCCACCGCCACCGCCAAACCCTTGCTCCTTGACCACCACCGTTGTCTTCTCTTTCAACTTTAGATCATATATGTTCAATTGTAAGCAAATATGACAACAACACAACCATGAAGACTTTACTATCTAAATTTCCTTAATATATGAGTTTTTTATCGTAAATTAAGTTATATTTTCATACAACGCAAACAACATCGTTGGAAAATAAGGTGCAATTGATTCGTCATAAAAAAATTGTTATCATCCAACACAAATCTCGATGCATTTTTTTTAATAATAAAGATTCTAAATTCAATCTTAAATAATCCAGGTTCTCTATTTTAGTAAGTTTATAGTCTTATCCATCTCGAAAATTAGGTCAATCCAGGTCCAATCAAGCTTAAATTTAGCCATTGAAGCACATTTAGAGGCTTAGAACCGTCAATTAAATAATCAAAGGAACCCAAAATTTGATATACTTATAGTTAAATCGAGTGTTCTGACGAGTGAAATCCAACGAGCCTAAGTTCAATCAATTTTAAGGTCATTATGACATCTCAAAAACTTGGTCAATCCAGGTCCAATCAAGCCTAAATTAAGCCATTGAAGCACATTTAGAGGCTTAGAATCGTCAATTAAATGATCAGATGAACCCCAAATTTGATATATTTATAGTTAAATTGAGTGTTCTAACGATTGAAATCCAACGAGCCTAAGCTCAATCAATTTCATTATGACACCTAAATTATTAAAAGCTCCTATAATCAGTGGCAAACAATATGAATCATCTGATTGAGTGGTTAGCGCAGTTATTCGCTAAAAAGACTAAAATTGCCTTACCTTCCCAAAAACTATAAATAGACATCTTCTCTTTACTTGAGATAGTAGAGAAGAACAGAAATTCCATAGTTCGTTCTCGATTAAAGACTTGATGACACCGTCGACTACCATCTGTCACTACTGTTGACCACTAATGGTCGTTAATACTTGCCGCCACCGACCTCTTATCACCAACAACTTCTGCTTACAAATATCATAAAACAAAAATGACTGTAACGTATAACACATGTATTGATGTCCCGATGATAGCTTATGACCTCCGCAACAACCAACCACAGTAACCACTTGTCGCCTCTGATCACTGACACTCGACAACAACCGCTTACTACAATTGTAGTCATAATACTTTGATTGTTCCTGACACATATTTTTTTGTTTATTTATAATGATGAATGTTGTATCTAGTATAGAACAATAAACCCGTTCTCCTGTTGTCTTTTCTTGTTGTTTTACTATTATGTGTGTTGGTTTATCGTGTAATGCTAATACATTAAACTATCACTCTACCATCATAAATTTTCTAGCACACAACAATGATGAGTTATAAACTCTTAAATAATTTAAAATTATTTAAAGTAATGCTTGAAGATATTTATAACTGAATGAATAACTTAATATAACTTATAAATATTAAAATATAGCTTTCTCTAAGGTTGATCATTCTAATTCCTTCCCATGATTAAAGGAATAAAAAAAACAGATAAGCTTATTTATTTAAATTTATAATGCATAAAAATCAACAATCCCTATATATGATAGTTAAGAAAATAAAATTAGCAACGACCGGATGAGCTACGCCGCAAGGAAAACTGAAGTCGACAGGTGGAGGTGAGCGTCCGGGACCGTTACCGTATAAAATGAAGGCCCTAGATTCACGGGATGAGCTCCTCTATCTTTCCTTCCCCTTTTTAGGCTTTCCCCGTTCGTCATTCATTTCGCTGCCTCCTGAGAGAAGGTTAGGATTTTAATAGATCCTCCTCGCGCGTCTCTTCTGACGCGTGCGGTTTTCTCGTCGCGGATCCCGCTCCGGGGGAACCGGCCTGCGAGGAGGTGGATTAGCTTTGTTTGCCCCGGAGCTTGTGAACTGTGAAAGCGGCGATGCAGGAGGCCAACTGGACGCTTGGCAGCTTCTCCTCCTCTCTATGATCTGGACCACTGGCACTCTCGCAAGTGGTTTTATTGTAGCTGGTACGTCGGGGAACTGCATGAGAGATCTGAGAGCTTTATTATTCTCCGCGGAGGTTTCGAGGAGCGTAGGGAGGGACAGCGAGTTTGTGATTCGGAGCAGGGGAAGATGGGGCAAATGCGGTTGATTTTTTCGTAGATCTGTCCGATTTTTGTTGGGTTCGCTTCAGATCTGCAAGTGTTATTTTGAAAGAGGGAATTTTTAATTTTAGGGGCCACAAGAAGGTGTTTTTGAGGCTTTAGAGATCAGTTTTCTGCCCTGATGCAGCCCGATCAGCGGAAGAAGGTGCGGTGTTTTTTATCCGTACCTTTTTATCCATTTACTATGTCTTTTATCTGGGATCTGTTAGTGGTGGTAAGCAATTTGGTTTGATTGGATCTTTGGGAAACATGATCAGTTGAATATTGGTTTGTTTCTTGTCAGAGTTACCTGCAAGCTCTTCTTTGAATTTGATCTCGCTCTTGTTGCTTCCTTGGGTGTTTTTCAACCTATCTTAATATCTCCGATTTTCCAAAGTTCTCGATCTAAATGGAACATTGACAAGGATCTAAACTGCTTTGCATGGACAAATGACTACTACAAATTTGCTACCAATCCTTCTAAAAGGCTAGTTTAGGTGTTTAATGGTCATTTTTACCCCTCAATTTAGAAAATTTCCGCTTCCATTGATTTGGATTGTCAGGCTTGATCTTTACCGTTTGCTCTATCTATTTATCATGTTCGTGCGCTCTATAATGATTTTTTGGGTGTATTCCTCAGTTTTTTTCGTATTACTGTACGCCAACCTAAAATAAGCCACTGAATTTGTATATTTTGCAGAATACGCCGGAGATGGAATTTTTCACCGAGTATGGAGACGTTAACAGATACAAAATTCAGGAGGTTGTTGGGAAAGGAAGCTACGGAGTTGTTTGCTCAGCCATAGACACTCATACAGGAGGAAAAGTGGCTATCAAGAAGATACATGATATTTTTGAGCACATCTCAGATGCAGCCCGAATTCTCCGTGAGATCAAGCTCCTTAGGCTTCTTAGACATCCTGACATTGTAGAGATAAAGCACATCATGCTACCCCCTTCAAGAAGAGATTTCAAAGATATTTATGTTGTTTTTGAGCTTATGGAGTCAGATCTTCATCAAGTCATCAAGGCTAATGATGATTTGACAAAAGAGCATTACCAGTTCTTTCTTTATCAGCTCCTGCGTGCCTTGAAATATATTCATACAGGTTTGTCCTTTTCAAATTTGGTTTTGTAAGTTTGTTGAATTTGAGCAATGAGAGAGGTCGCTGTTGTAATTTTTCTTTTCTTTTGTCTTAAAATTCTATTTAGTTTGCCTATTTGTGCCTGCTGGCTCAAAAAAAAAAAAAAAGGCTTCCTTTAGATTGAAAGAAATATGTGAAGGCATTTAACTATTGAGTTAATTCACACAAAACAATAAACTGATAGTTGAATTGAAACGATCAATTTGACAAAACTTGCAATCCTCTCTCGTGTTCATTATTTAGTTATCTGATGGGCTGTTTGCACACTTGTTTCAGTCAGAGGATTCGGCATTTAAATACATACCACCCAATTCCTATATATTTAAATATCTAACACCTAAAAGTTGTTTTTTTTACATTTATACCACCCAATCTTTCATATCACATAAAAATACCACCATTTTAGGATTTAAAAAGTGAAATACTCCTTTTCATGCATTGGTAAGTATGTATGTAAAAATTGAAGTTTAGATGTTAGATATCTAAATGCATAAAAATTGAGTGGTATGTATTGTAATCTTCCAAGAAAATTCAGTTTTTCACATTCACCTGTTTGCATAACAGTTTGATGATACTAGCATTCATCATCAGTTGTCTTTAAAGAAGATATTGATGATTTGAGTAATGATGGATTTACCTTTAAGATTTTAAAGAAGCACCTACGATAAAATTGATAACCATTGACAGCATCCTTTGTTTTTTTTTTTTTGGGTTATTAAATTGATATACATTTCCTTTTATTCAATTTAAATTTTGTTATTTCTTAGTTCTTTTCGAGTACAATCTGCCTCATTATAAATATATATGGAGACCATCATGGTTATGACAATACTTTTCAATCTTAATGTTCATATTTAAGTCGAAAAAGTTCTTATGCAGCTAATGTTTATCATCGAGATTTAAAGCCGAAGAACATACTAGCTAATGCAAACTGCAAACTTAAAATATGTGACTTTGGATTAGCGAGAGTTGCATTCAATGATAACCCCACAACAATATTCTGGACGGTATGTTATTAGTTCTTAGTTTCCTTGATTTTTTGTTCCTTTTTTTAAAATTTCAGGTTTGACCTTTAATTGTCATTTAATTACATAATGTGCAGGATTATGTTGCTACAAGGTGGTATAGGGCACCTGAGCTGTGTGGCTCATTCTTTTCCAAGGTAATTTTTTGGTTCATAAAACCTGAAAGAAATTTTTTTTATCAAGAATGTTATCACGAAAGCGATATATGAACTACATGGCTATTTTGAGGGAATACGAACTATGTAGCTCTTTCCAACTTGAAAAATATAGCTCATCATTTCACTCTTTTGTTTCATTTATTCATGCCTCTATAGTAGCATTGATTGCAATATTGTGATGAGTGCAGTTGATTAAATAAAGCTGTGTTAAAGTATGATGGTATGTTACTTTATAGTCATAAAAAATGTTTTTCTAGAAATTTTTTTGAACTCTTGCAACCTTGAATTTTTTAAACTCAGGATTTTCAATTTATTTTCTCTTTCAATTAAACCTTCATGACAAGAGTGATGAATTCTGAAATTGCAGTATACAGCTGCCATTGACATCTGGGGCATAGGCTGCATTTTTGCTGAGGTTTTGACTGGAAAGCCATTATTTCCTGGGAAAAACGTGGCTCATCAACTGGATTTGATGACCAATCTTCTGGGAACACCTTCTTTGGATACCATTTCAAGGGTGCACATGTTTTCTATGCAATAATATATCCTGAAAGTTACTATAACTCCAACCTTAACAAGCTAAAATTTTCTTTTTTCTAACATAGGTACGAAATGAGAAGGCAAGGCGTTATCTAAGCAGCATGAGGAAAAAGTCGCCCATACCATTTTCACAAAAGTTTCCCAATGTAGATCCTTCAGCTCTCAAACTCTTGGAAAGGCTTCTAGCATTTGATCCAAAGGACAGACCAACTGCAGAGGAGGTATGAATATGCCTTTTGAGTAATGCAAGCTAACTTTTTAAAGTTTTTATGGGAAATAAAATTTGGGGCATTTACTTAAATAGCACACAATTTTTATGTATTTACATATCTCACCATAAACTTTCATATTTACACACATAGCACTTAAATCTTTAATATCACATCAACAAAATAGCACTTAAATCTTTAATATCACATCAACAATAGCTTTATTACCACTTTTGAAAAGTGGAACACACCTTCTCTTAAATAGCCTTAAAACACCTAACTTCTATGTATGTGAATATGAAAGTTTAGGTATGAGATTTGCAACTACATGAGAATTGTCTGCTGGGTATGCAAATTTCCCTTCAAATTTACATTTGATACCTGGCATGATGTTTTTTGGTAGCTAATTTTACTATTAAAATGTTCTTTTGGTTGTAGGCATTGGCTGATCCTTATTTTAAAGGCTTGTCCAAAGTAGAGAGGGAGCCCGCATGTCAGCCAATCACAAAAATGGAGTTTGAATTTGAGAGACGAAGAGTGACTAAAGAAGATATTAGGGAACTCATATATCGTGAGATATTGGAATATCATCCTCAGCTTCTCAAAGATTACATCAATGGAACCGAGAGAACAAATTTCCTTTATCCTAGGTTAATTTTGTGATTATATAATGTTTTTATTCTATAAGCTGCATGAGTCGTGTATTTATTGTTGATGTTTTTATCTCAATCATGCAGTGCTGTTGATCAATTCAGAAGACAATTTGCTCACCTCGAGGAGAATGGCGGTAAAAGTGGTCCGGTAATTCCGCTAGAAAGGAATCATGCTTCTCTTCCCAGGTAATGACAAATACCATTATTGATTTTACATGCATCTTATACTCCATCGTTAATGAGGTTGCATCTTCGTTGAGAAAAAAACATCACTTCTTTGTGCTTCAACATTCATGTATATTTTTTGCTTTGCTGTCAACAGTTGCCTCATTCGAAAAATTATATTGAAATTTGCCATAGGTTTATCCTATATGGTCATCACCAGGGTTCCATCTAGATTTTTTTCCCCTTTAAATCCGCTTCCAAAAAAAAAAAAAAAGGATATAGTGGCTAAAACGAAGGTTCAGATTATGAGGAAGTTGATATGTAGGAAGAACTGAATGGTAAGAGATGGTAGACACAAAAATGTTACCGCAGAAAAGAGTTTTTTTGGATTGAAAACACCTAGCCTTTTCTCTCTCTCTTTTGCTTGTGTGCCATCAACTATTTTTTTTTATAATCCTAAAGTTTTTTGTTTTATGATATGTTAATAAAAATATTAATTTTGTCCCACCCTCTTTTAATGGGGGGCTAAAATAGTCCTCATTGGGGACTATTTTAGACATTAAATGAGTATGGGCATTAATTTGACACTTTCATAGAATCTTAAGGACTAAAATGATTCTATATAAATAGTCAGGGGGCTATTTTGTCACTTTATTCATTTTAATAACATTGATGCAAATAGCATGTATGTTTTTTTAATAACTTTTCCTTTTCGTTATTTGAACAAATTATCTGCAGGTGAATGTATCATTATACTTATTGTAAAACCTTGATTTTCTTCTACTTCACCGGTCATGATAGGCTTTTTACGTGAATTTTTTTATGGATGACAAAGCTGATTTCCTGGATCATTTGTGATAACATTTTAGTGTCAATCTCTTTCTCAGATCAACGGTTGTCCACTCAGCTACAATACCTCCGGTGGAACAAGGGAATCATAGAACAGCTGAGCGGGTTGCTGGACATATGGGAAGGGTTTCACCAGCACCTCAAAGGATCCCAGCTGGTTTGATCTTTATCTTTGAGACTTAGCTTTTCATTTCAACTTAGCCAATTCAAGTCACAAAAGACATTAAAAAAAAAACTTTTGCATCAAGGCTATTGAGTATATCTTTGATAATTGCATCAGATAAGTTTTAGAAGATATATCACCATATTTGATTCTGAATTATAAGACCCAAGGAAAAATTTTAATAGATCAAATTGTGCCTATACAGTGCATTTTGTTTTTTGTTTTAATCTCTATCAGCTAGGACGTTAGAAGTGGAGGGAAATACTACATTAAGTTCTATATATTATGATAGGTTTATTAGATAAATATATTAATATAAATAGTTAAAAATAATAGCAATATTAGATTTTTAATTGTGTATTAAATAAATAAAGTTTAATTTTCTAAATAAATATTTTAGAAAAATTTATAATTATATGTTTTTAAATATTAGCTAATATGATAAAGCTTATTATCTATTTGTCTTTTTAAGTGAAGAGTTTTATTAATGATTTAATCGGCTTCATATTTTTAAGTAAATGCCAGATTTAATCATAATGTTACTTCATTTAATTTTATTTCTAATTTTTATATTGCTTGTCTTACGGGATTTAAATATAGTGTTGTCGGCTTCATATTTTTAAGTAAATGCCGGATTTAATGATAATGTTACTTCATTTAATTTTATTTCTAATTTTTATATTGCTTGTCTTAAGGGATGTCAAGAGCTATCAAATTGAACCTATTTAATTTACTGTTGAAAGGAATGATTTATAAAAAAAACTTTATTCTTTGTTACGTAGTCAATAACCATTACAACAAGTATGATATATTGGATTTTTCATTTTAATTCAATAATTTGAGCTATTTTAAGTTGAATGAACTGTCTTCATTAATAGTTAGCTTTAACTTTGTTAATTATAAACAATATGTTATTATTATAATCATCTTTCATAGCTGAAGTTTTTGTCTTCTTTTTTATTGAGATGACTATTAGTGGCAACTGTGATGTCAGTGAGTGTTCCTTAAGGCTGGGGGTAGTTCTCTGTGTTTGGCCCCCATATTCATTTGGGTAAAAAAAAAAAAAAAATTGTTCACAGTTCAGTTTAAAGATAAGATGGAACAAAAGTTATTTATTTTGAGGATGAGAATTATGAAAATAAATGATTAGCTTAAACTCATGTGAATGTTAAGAAAAGAGTTTTAGAAAATACTTGATATTGAGATCGCTATTCAAGACATTAATTTTTGAATAAATTTGGATATAAATGAATATTGAGAAATGATCAGTGGACCAACAACATAATGTTCAAGTTGATTTTAATCTAAGAATTTATATTGTTTTGAGTCTCACCAGTTTTCTAAAAGCCCCATGACAGAAAAATGAGATCACTCCATTTTGCAAACATCGCTGGATAGAGTATTATAAGTTATTGCTGTTATATTTAAGAGTATTGATCACAATTAAGAATATTGAGCGCTGACATAAGAATTTTATCAAGACAATGCATCATCTGATTGATTTGCACAACATTTAGATGAGATTTCACAAGATCACACTCTCATAATGCGCACGATTGCTAGACATAAGAGTAAAGTGGAATTTAGATGTAATAGTATTTTATAAACAGTGAAAAAAGTAAGGATAAATTCATATCAGATATGTATTTGTATCTTTTTCATACACAACTTGTTCATCAGCAGACTAAGTTCTTTGCAAGAGATGATTGATAGATAATAAATGTAGAAGAAGTTTAATTTATGTTGAAAATCACGTAGTATCATTCACATAAAATAAATTAGAAGATAAAATTAAACGACCTAGACTTTATCAAGTTGTTTTAAATATTTTTATATCTTTGGATTTAGATGTCTATGTTTCTTTTTTCAATTCTGATCCTTGTGGAAAAGAGTTATTTTTTTTCCAAAACTTAGTACTTAATTTTGTCTCTTCAATTTTATGTCATGTTCATTTATTATGAGCTTTTGTAAATGTCAAGCCCAAGAAGATGTAGGTACTAATATTTTATTATTACAAAATTTATAATTTATGAGTGATATTAGAAACTATATACAGTGTGGTTTTCTTTGTTTATTTGGTATTTCATGTATTACATTTCTACGGAGTGATTCAAAATAAGTTAATTCATAACCTTTGAATCTCTACATACAATTTCATATATCAAGTAAATATAAATTAGGTGATACAATCTCAACTCAATTATTTCAAAAAAAATTCTTTCATAGTAAATGAATTGAAGATTGAATGGGCAAAATTAAGTATCAATTCAAGAATAGAATAGCAATTACTTTTCATTGAACATAAACTTTAAAAATAAAAGAAAATTAAACACAGACATTCAAATTCAAAGATGTTCTACAAATCCATAAGGGGTATTTTTAGTAATGTCTCGAATGCTCTATTTTCTCATTTTGTTTCTCAAGTTGGTGTTTTAATCTTTCAAGTTAGTCTTGTATGATGGTGCGACCTAGTCTGCATTATAAGTTGAATTCTTTTTTAAATTTAATATTAGTCCCCTAATAGAGACTCCTTTTAATCAAGATGTGATGTTTGAAGATGCAATACATACCTCATATAAAGTTTCCATGCTTTTTTTACTCTTGGTATGAAACACTAGTGGCGTCCAATTTCATTTAGCTGTTTATGTTAGTTTTGTGCGTATGTGTCAACAATTTTATGAAAATTCATATCAATGCTTTGAATGCAACCACAATAATTTTCCATGTTTCTATTCAATGATGCTTCTAGCATCTAGTAATCTCATTAGCAAAATCATGGGGTTGGTGAATTAACTCTCATGGGCATCAGAAGAAATTAAATTTTATCAATTTAAATTTTGTATTTAATTTTATTTAAAAAATTCATGATTTTAATAGCTACATGAATATCAAATACTTATTTAGACTTCTCTTTTATCAATCACAGGAGTTTATGTTGGTCATCTTTTGGCATGTTCATCTTTGAGAAAAAAATTATTTTTCTATGACTTTTTAAATTGCATCTTGTATAAGAAAATTATCTTACCACAGTGGGTGTGAAAATTGTGAATTTAGGCAATCATATCTTCAAGAGTTTTTGATGAGACTCAAATCGGCATTTGGTTGCCATGGATTCTCATCTTTATGAGGAAGAAAGTGGATAGCTTCATTTACTCTCAAGGGTTAATTGAAATTAAAGGCAATGATGTTGCAAGATTTATAAAATGCATGATTTCTAAAAATTGGATGATCATAATAAGAGCATAAATTTATGATTCATTATGTTAAAGCCAATTTTTAATGAAGATTGTTCATTTGATTTAAAATAGATAAAATCATTAAATTTAAAATGATATAAAGTTGTGGCGTATTTGACTGTAGATTCCATAAATTATCTGCCAAAAAATAAAAGCTATGCATATATCATTTATTCTGATACTATTAATAACTTCAACTTGAAAATATAGTCAACCTGTAAATTACATCTTTCATTCAATCAAAATAAAAATTAAAATGAACTCTGATAAACTATTTACTAATTTTATATATTATTTAGTCAAAATAACAATAGAATTGATATTTATTTAACACATAATTTTAGATATAATGTTATTATTATTTTAGGGTTTATGGTTTAGGGTACCATTTGATCTCCCATCAAATTTTTCATAAAACAGTCGATTCCTATGATTCACATTCAAGAATTGTAGCAGCTCTCTTCTATTCATTCTGGTCATTCTGCATGTAGCATTAAATCTGTTTCAATTCATTATCCCTTTTCTTTTTTTCAGCGAAGCCAGGAAAAGTTATTGGACCAGTAATGCCGTTAGAGAATGGAAGCATAAAGGAGCCCTACGATCCCAGGCGTTTGATAAGGAATTCGATGCCTCCATCGCAGTCTGGCCTTCCTCCTGCTCACTGTTTTCACAGAACTGCCACCAAGTGTTCAACCAAGCTGGGAGCTGAAGGTGAGGATAACAACCCACATCACCCCCAGCCTTGCATGCCTGGCATGGCAGCGCCAGACATCACAATAGACATGAGAGCCCCTCCATTCTTTCTTGTCGGTGCTACTAAACCTGCACAGATCGAGAGAACCAGTGGCATTGAGGCTAACCTGCTTCAAGGGAAGCCTATTCCCTATGTTGGTATTGCTGTCACAGCAGCCTCCGGCGGCCACCGGAAGGTTGGTGCCGCCCAGTTTGGCATGTCAGGGATGTGCTAGATGCCTGATAGGAGGGAGTTGCTGGTCTTGGTTAAGGTAGACATTTAATTTTAGATGTTTTCCCACATGGGTGGAAACAAACCAAAAGAAGGGTGTGGGGGGAGAGAAAAAGTGCAGGAACAATAGGTTAAGAGAATAAGAAGTTGGTACAGTTCTTAGGATCTTGTAAAACAAATTTCTAGTGAAACTATACACTTCCAGCGAACTGACAGTTATTGCTCATTGAGGGAAAAAAAAAATGGTTCTTTGTGTTGGATTTCAAAGGCTGGCGTCTCAATTTTATATTGGATAAGCACAAGATGGAAAATTATGTGAGGAAACTCTCGACTTCTTGGTCAAGGGGAACATGCTTGGGTAGAGATTCTGTTATCTTTATGGAGCAGTTTGTCCATTTGTGAGAAGCTATTTTATTTTTAGAATATCATACAGCATACTATTATCAAATGAATGCTTGGTTGTAATGGAGGTGGATAAATAAATGCAATTTTTTTCCATAGAATTTTTTCATGCATGCAACTAATTATTAGAAATTTAATGAATGTTCATGTGATGATGATGATAGTTATCCTTTTTGTTGTTATGCTTTCACCTTTACTTTACAAGCATTTTTAAAAGATTGTTTTATACATAAGAGATAATTAATTTAGAGGATAAAGGTGTGACTGGAAGGCATGACAGTGTTGGAAATTAAAAAAACAAAAATCTATGGAGGGAATATAGATTAAGGAAGCCCTTTTGACAAGTGGACAATCTCTTGTTTTGACAAAAGCAATTCACATTGAACAATTTAAAATTGATTTGTTTCCTTCACAATTAAGAAATAGCATACTAAGAGATAGGCATACCCCCCAATTCCTATGTATTTGCATATCTAAGAGCTAAACTAAACCTCTTGCATTAATACCATTTAAATCCTTCATATCACATAAAATAGATCACTGGTTTAACTTTTAAAATGTAATACATATTTATGCTTAAAGAATGTGGCATATAATTAAAAAATGAAATTTAGGTGTTAGACATGTAAATACAAGAATCAAGTGGTACGTATACAAATCTAAAAGATATTGCAGCCTTTGAATGAGTAAATGCGTATACTTAGTGTCATTATAGCTTGGCTTGGGGAACATTTATATAAAACCATTTTGGTGATTAAAATTTGATGTAATGACTAGTAGATTATGGATTTTGCTTATTTATATCATACATATACCCATTATTAATTGTTCTCCATTTATGAGTTGTGTTTCTGTAAGTGTAGAGGAAGCAACACAATCCCACAAGATGATCGCGATAAAGATGTTAATATGAGAGGCTTGTATCAAATCTTAGGAAGAACCATATGCCTTTCATGTTCTACGTGAAGATATTAATTTTAAAGAGGGAAGCTCTTTTTAATATTGGTTAAGGCATGTTGGTTATCATAAAAGATAATCGATATGTTGGCCTTCATGTATCATTGAGTGCAACAATGAGTGGAGCAACTTTACTTTATTATCTCTTGTATTGCGGCACTATGACCTGAGAAAGTAGAAAAATAAGATTTCTTTTTGGTTGATTGAGATGATTTTGAAATATATGAATTGAGGAGTTAAAGAGGTAGGGACCAGACGAGAAACGTGGATTGATAGATGCTACACATTTTGTTCCATTGTCACGTTGAGAGTTGATTTGAGAGTACAAAGATTTAATAATAGATGTATTTTTTATGCCAAGCAGATTCATCATGATTTGCTCCTAGTTTGATTTACAAATCTTTCATGCATTATCGTAGCAGCATAGTGCTCAACGCTTTAACACTATCGGAGCTTTGTAGAGCTTGATTTTTTTAAAAAGTCATTGAACAGATCTAAATTTATCATCCTTATGTCAGGGGGAAAATTTCTTTGAATTTTAAGAATAAATAAAAATTATTTATTTTTGAATAAATTTACTTTAAAAGTTCTTTAATTTTGGATGGCTCCAAGTTAAATTTTAAATATTCTAAATTTAAAACCACCCTCCTTAAAACCCATTCAAATATGAAAGAAATGCACATGCTATAGAGGTGAGAGAGCATTATTACATTTAGCAAGGTTGTAAGATCAAGACGGACATTTGTGTAGAAGGAGAAGTTCAAGATTACATAATAAGAGGATGACATAATAAATATGAGAGTTATTTTAATATAATATAAATAATATAATAATAATAATAATATTAATAACTATCTATAATCTAGAAGTTCCTAATAGAAACAAATCATTAAATTATATTTCCTTAAAAATTACATTGCTGCCCAATCTATTTTGTCATAGCCAACCGGTCAATGTGAGTACACTCATGTTGCAAGATCATTGCTATCCCGAGTCTTAGTTTCACTTACAACAGATTTGAACGTAATATATTGTCATTTAAGTTATGCCAATGAAGCAAAGGAGTTATTACTCATCACATTAAAACAAAAAAAATTCTATCATGAAACAAATTTTCTTACTCATGTCACTATGTCATATCAAAAGAAAAGAGTAAAGAAAACTTCTCACAAAACATGGATTAAACACAACAAAAAACTTTATTAAATCAAAACAAATCCACTAGAAAAAGTTTACAATAATTATATGATAATAAAGAACACAATACCTAGTTTTTTCCCTCTGAAAAAAGATAAAAATCCCTCCAACAAAGACTCCCGCTGATCCAAGCAATGGTCTACAATTCCTTTTACACATATCTTTCAAAATATCTCACTAATCTCTCTAGACATAGTGGGAATCTACATTTTCATCTCCTCTCTACACTCACAACAAAACTCTCTCCAAAAATCTCCCTTTCAAATGGTGACTAGCCCTCTTTTTTATAGAGACATCAAACACTTTCTTTTTCCAAGAGACACAGATCTTCACTCCAAGAATCACACCCTTTCACTCAAAGAGACACACCCCTAGCCTTTCTAAATGTCTAGATTCATTGCATGGCTCATTGGGGCGTGCATAGCCATCCAAAAATTTCCAAAATAGAGTGAAACCACCAAAGTCCTTCCTAAACCATTTTTAACCGTTTCTGGTGCCTAGGAGCCAGTTTCAGGTGGCTAGGAGCCGTTTTTTGGGCGTGACTAGTGCATAGGCGCCACCTTGTAGGCAACTCCACCATTTCGCCCCGTTTCACTTTGTTTTAGCTCCGTTTCGCCTCGTTTCAGCTCCATTTCACTTTAAATTTTTATACCTACAAGATAAGCATGAAAAATAATATTTTTTAAAAGTGTAATTTCATTAAAAAAATATGTGATAAATGTAAAAGAGATTAAGCATAGAAAAACATCAAAATTTGTAATGTCAGAATTTTATTCCTTGCTTGTTTGACTCCATATTGCACAATTTTTGCTTCAAAAGTCCATGTCTTGTACATGGAATCAAAAACATGCAAAATACATTCCTTTAAGTGCAATATCATTAGATATCATAAAAAATTAGCATGAACTATATATAAAAAGTAGGTAATTTTTAGGGTGTCATATTACAAACAAATTAATTGACTTGTTGCCCTCCCTATAAATAAACTGAAAATCTAGTTGTAGAGGTTTTCTAATAGAGTAATTGCCTTTAACCTAGCTTAAAAGGTACCAGAGTGGAGTTTCTTTGAGAAGTAAGATCTGAACTAGTGTAGTGGAATCCATTTCAAGAAGCAAATGGGTTCATTTCTTATCCGCAACAATAGCTTCAGCCTCAATTGCATCATGCACCACCGTTGGGGATTGGAAAAAAAGCAAGTGATCCACCTTATAATTACTTGTTTTTAGTGAACATTTCATATTCATTTTTTGCACTTTTTTGATGATATTGCACTTTAAAGAAAGGTATTTTGCATATTTTTTGTTTCAGATATAAGAAATGGAATTTTAGCGAAAATGAATAAAAAAACGGTGTAATTTGGAGCCAAATAAGTAAGGAAGAAAATTCTTATCTGACGCATTTTGATATGACTTCCTATACTTAATTTCCTCCATATTTATCACATATTTTTAAATGAAATAAAACTTTATAGAAAGGTTATTTCATGTTTATTTTGTAGGTGTAACAATAGGAGCAAATTGGAGTTGAAACAGGGTAAAACGGAGCCAAAACGGATTAAAACTGGTGTGATGCCCGCAGGGTGGAACAAAAGCACCAGACATGAATATAAATAGGTGGTATAGCGTTGATTCTTACGACATAGAAATCGAGATGATTTTGGATGGATTTTGGGCAATTCTGGGCCATTCTATGATGTTTTTGAAGCTCCTGGATGGCTTGCATGCCCCATGAAGTGGTTAAATTAATCTAGACACTTGGAAAGGCTTTTGGATGAAGAGAAGTGTTTCTTGGAGTGAAAGGTATCTTTTTAATGAAGAGATGTGTCTCTTGGAGAAAGGAGGGATTTTTGTCTCTTTAAATAGGGGGGCAGACGCCTCTCATCATAAGTAATTAATGTGTGTTTTAAGAGGAGCTTTTAGTGAGATTGAGAGAGTTTGGTGTGAGTTTATGGAGATGTAAATCTCTTGATTTTCTAGACAGATTGGTGAGGGATTTTCAAGGATATGAGTAAGGAAGTATGAATGGAGCATGGATCGGCAAGAGACTTTGTTTGAGAAATTTTCATCTTTTTTTAAGAGGGAAAAACTAAGTATTGTGTTTTTCATTATTTGGTAATTGTTATAAACACTTTTTTGTGGATTTTTTTTAAACGAAGTTTTCTATTGTGCTTTATACATGATTCATAAGTAGTTTTCTTTACTCTTTTCTTTTAATATGATGTGGTGACATGTGTAGGAAAATTTGTTTTATGATAGAATTATTTTTATTTTCATGTGATGAGTAATATCTCTTTTACTTCATTGAGATAACTTAAGTGACAATAGGTTATATTAAAATTTTTTGTAAGTGAAACTAAGACTTGGGAGAGCTACAACTTGAGTGCACACACATTGACCGGTTGACTAGTAAAATAGTTTAGGCGGCAATACAACTTTTAAGGAAATATAATTTAATGATATGTTTCTACTAGATGTTTCTAGGTGGAAGATAGTTGCATAAAACTAATAGAATACTAAGCATACTCATACATTCGAAAGAGGGTAGGTAGACATATGTTCCTTGTTGGCACATAATTTATCACTTGATTCTATCAATCCTTTTACTGCTTGTCATTATCTTCATTTTACTTTTCTTTTGTAATGAAATAGATGCATGTTTAAGAATTTAGATTTTCTTAGATATTTTATTATTTAATTAATGTGATGGTATTTTCTCTGACTCTTAATTTACTTTACAAATTGATCACTTATAATGTTAAAATTTGTTGTGAAACATAAAGACCCAAGAGGGCTATGATTTCACCAACTTGTAAATGCCACATTTCAACTTGGGTAGAGCCATCGTGATCACCCAAGGGAAATTGCAAATAGATAGGGAAATAAGTTTTGATAGATATAAAATTGATGTTTTTAGGGTGACATACTAGATTCTTTTATCAATTCGGTCCAGAGTTTGAATCGTAAGGGTCCCTAATAGGTCGTATAGAGAGGGCACAATTGATAATCTGGAAGTGAGACGCCAAAATCTACTCAGCACTACTACACAAGCTGGTGAAAAACTCAAGGTTAGCAAATGCTCTTTGCGTGCACCGAGAGGGGGTAAAGAATATGCATGTTCCTACTTATCACTGACTACATTAAATTCTAAGCATTTTATTCCTACTAATAATTTAGGTCATTGCACGAGATGGGTAATCTTTAATATCTAAAAATTCTTCAAACAAATTTATCTAGATAAGTTATCTTTAGATTTAAGATTTTTATTTAGGAATAGTTATTAGAAAAACCACATTAATCGACATTTCAAACTAAAACCTGACAGTAGTATACTAGAACTTACCTAAGGGATTTCTTGCCTCGCTTATTTATGGGATTGATACTGGAGTTTTACAAAAAAACTCTATATTACTTGAAAGGATACACATACTTGTGTAGTACCACTAGTGTGTAATTTATTTTCTAAATTTTATAATATTTTGGTTTTGCACACTAACCACTAAATATAAATTGAGTCAAGCTTTTAGTCATCTTTTGGAAGTTAAATTACTGCGTAATTGTGGTCGAGCCTGCAAACACCTTCCCATATGATCTCTTAGTCCCCCCCCCCCCACATCAGCATCCCCATTAGCAAAGCTTCCATCAGTGTTCACTTTGATCTAAGGATGAGCAGGCTTCCTCCAATAAACAAAAGAAA
>NEWO01000877.1:173668-239103 GCA_003013225.1 Phalaenopsis aphrodite
CATATTCCATAGTTTCTCTTGGGGAATCAGGGAATGAAGATTGGGGTTCCTGTTGCTCATGGACATTAATCTCTGGCTCATCCTCCTCATTAGGAACAAGCTCTTTTATGTTGAGATCAGGTTTAACCACCCTGAAGGTGGGCTTTATAGGAATATGTTGTTGTACGAAGGGATCATCAAGCTGTTGTAAGGTTCAATCTGCAATAGATGGTAAATTAAGAGTAGGCTGATGATCTTGAGTGGGGGCAACAAGCAGTTCAACTTGTTCGAGAGCAATCTTGTCACTTGTATGTTGATTACCATGATTTGCATCAGCATGAGTAGTTCCTGAAGGGGTATGTTTCAGCTTGGGATGCAACTTATAACACCTAACATTAGTATGCCCAAACATTTTGTAATGGTTGAAATAGTAAAGCATGTACTCCATCACAATCTTCTGCCAATAGCCATTATGAGCGGTGCCAAGCCAAAATTAATCAACATCAGGGAGTGTAATATCCCTCTTCACCAATATCCTAGCAACAGAGGGTCTTGACAGGTTGTAGGTAGAGAGGTACAACTTCATTGACCAACTTAGAGCAGTTCCAATGATATACAGGACTTGGTGATTGTAATAATGCAACTTATGTTCAGACAGTTTAAACCAAATGGGTACACTTGGAGGCTCCTAAATTGGATCAAAGTCAGGAAACCACTTGAGAAGTTTCTTGTTGTTCCCATTAATAGGAAGATACTATTTTGAAAACAATCTAACTTAATCTTCTTCCTTGGTCAATTGAATCATAACATGCCTCCCATCAAATAAGCCTATTTCCAAGCTTCTGTGAGCTTAAGATACTCAAAGGCCTTTGTTGATTAGCTCTATTGTCGGATGGCCAAGTTGAAATTTCTCAATCAAGGTGAATTTCCATGCCCCAATAAGATAGGAAATTTCATGATCAGTAAATACAGTGACAGGCTTGCCTCCTTTGCATCTAAGTTGTTTAACAAAAGGACAATCCCCTTTTCCCTCCCGCATTTCATAGAAAGTTTGTGGAAAGACTAAGTGCTATGGAGAGATGAGTGTTTGAAAGCCTTTACCAACAACCCCAACAATGTTTGTCTTCGTCCACTGAATATTCATTTCCAGGTCAATTGAGGGGTTGGTCGAAGCCATGGGAGGAAGCACCTCTAACCAGAATCACAAAAACAATGAAAAAGGACACAAATAGGAAAAACTAAAACCAAAAAGAAGTAACCAAGTGATAAAAGCATAGCCCTCCAATGGAACAATAACTTATACAAAAAAAAAAAATCAAAAAACACAAGCCCAGGAAGTAGAAAACAAGCAAAACAGTGCAAAAAAACAACAACATAGGGTTGAAAAATTGACATGAACACCTAAAGAAGCAAGAATCGCCATGGATGCCCAAATCCTAATAGAGCTCCAGCCGTCATATATATTGTCGGCACTATTTTGGTTTGGGGAGTTGCACGTAAGAAGCTGTGAGTCACCAGAATCAAAATCCCATCGCCCACTTTGGAAGGACATTGTAATGTTTAGAAAAATATGAAATCAAGCTGACCCCATATTTTTCATAGTTTAAATGAAAGAGCGTTATAGCTCAAACCGAATCTATCCCAAATGATAAACACAAGACTTGAGGATGAGACTCGATCAAATAAATTGAGAAATATATGACGTCTGTTTGGTCTGCAAAACCTTTTTATTTGTCGATAATTTTCTCTATTTAATATGAAGAATTAAATAGGGTTTATATTAAGATGGGTTCGAGAAAAGCTTCTTATAAGGGCAAGCCCCTATAGTTAATTACATCTTAAATGACCGAGGTCATCTAAGAAAACTCTCGATAAAAATTAAGAAAATATTATCTTCAAGAAATTCAAAGGAAAGGACTTTTCAAAGAAATCAGAAAAAGAGGTGTGAAAGGGGAATGGTTCAAATTTTGAACATTTTTATTGTATAATTCAAAGGAGGGAGAACTAGGGGATATCATGGATCCATAGGAGAACCTCGGTGACTTCCCAGTCTATCATATTGTTTGTCTTCAGTTTTGAGGAGAAAAATTTAAGTGTTTAATTCTGCTAATTTTATTAATTTAGGGCTTACATTTGTGTGGAATGATCACACAAATAGCCTGGAAGATGTGAGGATTTAGGTCGTTTTCTAAGACGAGTTAGGGCTTAGATTGTATAGTAGAGCTATATAAATGCCCAAAGATGAGATGAAGATTTATGTTGCATAAGCAAACAACCTCAAAATCCTATAGCTTGGCTATTTAATTCTAAGGAAGGAATTTAGTTTAGCTAATGTAGATATGTTTTGCTATTGAAGATGGCCACGCTGCCCACAATGCTGGCTTCAAGCTCCTTGCCATGAAGAGTTTGAGTTTTCTATGGTGTCAAGTCATGATGTCAAATCAGACGACCCTATGATTGAAGTTCTTTAAATGTTATGGGGGATGTTAAAGTTAATTAGAGCGACACCGATTAGGATCCCATGGTTTTCTCGTTTTGACACCACTATTTTCTCTTGGATTCACTTAGTCCAAATGAATTTGCTAAACTCAATGAGTTTCATAATTTCATTTAAACCATAGGAAGCCTCGTTAGCAACCGTAAGTTACCTCCTCCAAGGGATTTACGATCATCCGATAGAGACATTTTAATATAGTTGTAGTTGCTGTTTTGTTGATATTTGTGATTAAATTTTGAGTTGTATTATAGTTTAAATTTTGTGGCGGTGAATTTTATCTTGGTTGATTTTAGTTTTAGTTTTGGTTTTGGTTTTGATTTTGTGGTTATCTTAATAGTTTTAGTTTTCATGCAGAGTGACATTGTTGTTTAGCATGCAAGTTTTGCAAATATAAAAAGTACAAGAAAAATAACACTGTAAACTATAAAAAGCGTACCTGTCGAGTCTTCTCGTTTCACCACCTGAAACTTAAAGTGCATGTGAGGTCAGTTCATGTAGAGGTAGAAAAGTAAGGTTTTGGTAGTTTTCCTAACCTTATGTCATATGATGGGTCCTTAGGAGTTTAATTAAGGATGATCTTGTTAAGTAAAGCTTATTAAGTTTAGTAGACCTCTGAGGTATCCAACAGGTTAGGAGTAAGAAGCAGGTCCATGCTTCCCTCTTATCACCAGGTGAAAAGTCTCGAGCTCATTTAAACTTATTATGTTGCTTAATAATCCATCCTGTGAATGCCTTAATTCTCAATGAACATTGATGACCTAATTATCCCTAAGAGTAGGGTAATTATTATTTGTAATTTAATTTTGAAGATTATGTGAATGAAGACCCTTAAAGGGGGCAAGCTAGTGTTGTTGGAACACTTAGCCAAATTTTGGTCCTAATTGGGCTTGTGGTGTTTTAAAGGTGTTAAATTTTAGCTATGTTTGCTTTTCTAATCCTCATTTAATTAGTCTTGATTTAACTTAGATCATTACTAAGCCCTTAAGACCTAGATGAGTGTCTTAATTAATTTTGAAAATGTTAAGTTTTAGGTGATCACGATTCATTATTTGAACTTCATCTGAAAATCAAATATGGGTATTAAACTAATTAATTATCGACTTCAAAAGTCATACCCCTAAGTCCTAGGCTCATTTAATTTTAATAAACTTCCAACTTTTAATAATTTAGAAATTTATTAATTTATTCTTTTAATTAGGAAAGTGAGATTGGTTTCTACCAATAAATCCCCTTTTTAATTTCAGTCATCCAAATAAGTTAATTAAGATCAGAGGTTGCCCATTTTCCTCCTTGAATTAAGCCTAAATGTTAATTAAGGCCAAATTCCTAAAATTACACTTTTGCCCCTAAGGCTCTAACACTTCATAATTTGCCAAATTCAAATCAAATGAATTTAAAATTTTTATCTTACCTCATTAATGGGTCAATTAAGATATCAGAGTAGAAAATGTGATTCTTCAAACTTTAATTTAATTTATATAATTATTTTTAACCAAAAACAGGATTTTTCAAAGAAAATTTACTAAATTCATCAAGGTAAAGCCTAATCACTTGAAATTTTTATTGGAGGTGTAAATTGACTAGAGAGCCATTTAGACTAAATTTCATGATTTTTTGAGTTTTTTTTTAATTACTAGAATTATTTTAAGTTCTGGAGTGTTTATTAAATATAAAATATTTTAAATGGGGAAAATTAATTTTTGTATTTTTGAAAAATCTCCTTGAGGTCAGAGAACCTAAGGAAATAAATTTTATATTTTTATAGTTTTTCTTTGATTTATTAGAATTATTTTAGTGGAAATCCATTTTTTAGTCTTTAAAAATTATTTTAAGCTTCAAAATGCAATATCTTTATTTAGAAAATTAGGAAAAATTATTTAATTGCTTCTAAATGCTTAAAAATAAATTAATAAAATTTCCATGAATTTTATTATTTTTGTGATTTTTATGAATTTTTAATTATTTAAATATTTAAAATAGGCTTAAAAATGAAGTTTTTATTTTAAACACCATTTTAATTTTATAAAATTTCCCTGGTAACAGAGAACTCAAATAAGAAGTTTTCATAATTTTTTGAGTTATATTTTGATCATTAAAAATCATTTTAGTGCCAAAAAAGGATATTGAACTTGAAAAATCAATTTAGGCCATTAAATAGACTCAAAATGCTTTGAAATTTTTCTGGAGAGTTCTCTGGATTTTAGACAACAGTGGAATCAAAACTCAAGTCATTTTGATGTTTATACTTTCCAAAATTAATTACCTTAGCGTTTTAGGGTTTATGAAGATTAGGTGCATTTTAAATGACTTGACTCATGAAATTTTCTTAAAGGTTCCCTTGTCATAGTGAACCTATCAAAATGTTCTTAGATTTTTCTAAGTAACATGCTGATTATTATGATTAATTTATGCAAATAATAGACATAAAATTGAAAAATGTGGACCTCTGTCTAGAGGTCTCTTTTTACTTCTGAAAAATCAGGGAGTGTTCCCCTTGACAGGGGCTACAACAATCCAAAATTTCAAGCCATGGTGAAATGCCTATATGCATGGAGAATCAAAAGAGTCAAAATAGTGTTTAATTAATTAAAAATAAAACATGCATCGAATAGACTTCAAATTAGTTCCACATTATTTTTCTCTGTTCACTGAGCAAAAATGTATTTATATTTTATTTTTGTGATTTATCTACACCAAGATATGGATTTTTAAAGTTAGGGGTCATTTTCTAATTTTTTTTAATTTCCAATTTATCTATTTAAACGTGTGGCACTGACTAGATCCTAGGCAGCTTCGAAGCTCCACACGACGTGCTCCCATTAGACGTCGTAGTCAATGCTAGCAGCCACACGTCCCGCAGTTCATGTAAAGAAGCGTTGTCCGACTTCATCTTGATCATCCATCTGATACATGCTCGATCGAACAGTGCTCTGTCATCGTCCCCAATGGCGTAGCCCGAGAACCGTCCTTCTTCAAGGCTTGATATCTCCCTCATTTCTCAATCAAATTGAATGAATTTTTTTTGAAAATGCTCATCTAGACTAGATGAACATATCTATACGGTTAAGATGCCATGAAATTAAGCCTAGTAAATGGAGAATCAAAAGAGGCACGGGATGAAGAGGAGTTCAATATCTTTGCTATGAGAGGGTAAGCTTCAATCAGAGATGCTTAGCACTTTTTTTGGAGTCTAAGGAGGCTAGGGATTAAGCCTCTTGCCGTAGTGTAGGGTCTAGTATGAATTTGACCAAGCTCAATTTCAAGTGTTGGTCTAAAGCTATGTTAGGGCCTCTGTGGAAGGGGGATTTGATGGGACTTTATCTTCTTTTAGTGTTGTGAAGGTGTGGGTAAGTTCAATTTTAGTTTGGTGGATTGTGGAGGTGTATTGAGCTCTGTCCTGGTTTTAGAGAGATGTTTGAGCTCAAAATTGGGCTTCCACTGTGGGAATCAGTGGGGGAGAATGGTTGGATTGTACTGAGGAGGTCTCAAAGAAGCTCTGTGAATGATTTGGGAAGCTCACTCTGAGAAAATTTCACCACTCCCTCCATGGACGTGGAGGTGAGCTTTTATAAAAATGGTTAAGGGGTGGCTGTCATGGCCAATTGGGGGGTGCAATGTGGTGCTTAGGTGGAGGGCAGAGAGGCTCCAAGATTTCATTTGGGTGAGGTGGCCTCTTGGTTTGATTTGTGTGAAGTTCAAGGGGGGTGACCCTTGGTTTTGGTTTCTCCAGAAACTAGGTCGGTCGGCCATGGCAGGGGGAAGTGGCTAGGAGCTCAGGGAACCCAGGGGAATATGTCACGGCAATTTAATGGGCTTGCGTTTAGTTTTAGCAAAAAGAATCTTAAGCTTAAGCAATTATGGCAGGAAATCCCTTGATTTAAGGGACCATTGGTCCATGGCTTAGCTTAGGTGTCTAGGTGAGTTTTTGCTCAATCTTTGGGTCCAACTAATGGCTTTGGAGCCATTAAATTGATGGTTTTGTGGTGGTTAAGCTACATTTAGTGCATGTGTCCAAGTGGGTGCAAATGACTTAAACTTGGGTTTGTGTTAGGCTAGCCATATTTTTTAGCCCAATTTATTGATGCACTTGATGTATATGATTGCAATGAACATTTTTGGTGAAGTATTGAAAGGATTTTGAGTTCAATTGAAGGGTCAATTTCAAGGAATTTGAAAATTGGTCATTTTGGGCATGTTGGGCTAGACTTGGGTCTAGATTGGGCTAAACTTGGGCTAAGTCCAAATTGATGATTGAAAATTTTTAATAGGATCCTCATGAAAATTTTTTTAACATAAATTGGGTGCCAAATTTGGGGTTAAGGCATTCAAGTTGATGAGACTTGGGGACATAACCAATTTGGGGCAATTTGGGGATTTTGGACTTAAGTTGAAATTAAATGAAATTGAGAGTTCCCAAGGCCAATTTATAGTCAATTTTGATGTGCAAGATTGTTATAAAGAGTTTTCAACATAAACCATGGCCAATTGAGAGGGCTATGGATTCAATTTGGTGAGATTAGGTCATGTGTCCAAAATTAGGGGTTTGACCTAAATAAAACAATTAGGCTCAAATCATGAGCCAATTAAGGTTGGATTTGGTTTATTTTGGTCCCATTGAAGGTGAATTTGAGTTTTATATTGAAATTTTGGGAGATTGGGATCAAATTGATGGACATTTGAGTTGAATTGGAGGAAATTTGGGCCTTTAAGGGCAATTTGGGGGTTTTGGTCAAAGATGGTCAAATTGGCCAAATTGGGCCATGTGGTAGTTGAGATAAATTAAATTAGAAATATTTGGAATATTTTGGGATTTTTTGGGATTTTTTATAATTTTTGAAATTTTGGGCCCATCAGGGGCATTTTGGTAATTTGGAATTTTTTTGTGATTTTGCGTAATTTGGGTGTTTTCAAAAGGTTTGAAATGCTTTTTAAACAAGTTTGGGTATTTTGGATAAATTTGTGAATTTTGGCCAAATTTAGGGTTTAGGGTTTCAAGGGTACTTAGGTAATTTGAGGGAGTTTAGGGGCAAAAGGTCAGACTGAGTATTTTTGGTAGAACTGAGGAGTTAACTACCATAAGTGAGCCATGGACCAATGAAAACCCCATTTGGGTTCTCTATGTACTGGACTTAACTAAACCCTAGCCTATTAGGGGACCATCTACATGAGTTTCCCAAAGGCTCAAAGGGCCAAAGTGAGGAAATTCTGGGTTTAGGATAGTGAGTGATTGTGAGTGAAGTGAGTGTCTTAGCTCTAGAACAACACCCAAGGTCAACCCTAAGGTCAAATATCCCTATAGGAACTCTCATTGAGCTCCCCCATAATGACCCCACCTACTAAGTGCTGGAGGTTAGGACCAATATGTGGAACTTCAAGTTGAGTAAAGAAGAGTTTAGAATTTATAATGGTGAGGGTGTCTTTTTATAATTTTCTAGGAATAGTCAACAGGAAGTCCTATGGCTAGACCTTAGGCTACTAAAGAGGAACACTATACCTCAACAAAAAGTGAAGTCAACATNTCAATTTCAAGGAATTTGAAAATTGGTCATTTTGGGCATGTTGGGCTAGACTTGGGTCTAGATTGGGCTAAACTTGGGCTAAGTCCAAATTGATGATTGAAAATTTTTAATAGGATCCTCATGAAGAGTTTTTAACATAAATTGGGTGCCAAATTTGGGGTTAAGGCATTCAAGTAGATGAGACTTGGGGACATAGCCAATTTGGGGCAATTGGGGGATTTTGGACTTAAGTTGAATTAAATGAAATTGAGAGTTCACCAAGGCCAATTGATAGTCAATTTTGATGTGCAAGAATGTTATAAAGAGTTTTAAACATAAACCATGTCCAATTGAAGGGGCTATGGATTCAATTTGGTTAGATTAGGTCATGTGTCCAAAATTGGGGGTTTGACCTAAATAAAAAATTAGGCTCAAAGCATGAGCCAATTAAGGTTGGATTTGGTTTATTTTGGTCACATTGAAGGTGAATTTGAGTTTTATATTGAGATTTGGGGAGATTGGGATCAAATTGATGGACATTTTTGTTTACGGTTTTGCTTTCTTTCACTAAACTACTTAAAAACAAAAATTGAAAAGTTCCCAAGTCCAGGGAAGTTCAACAAGTAGTCGGCCGGTCCTCGTCATTGGAGCTTTCATCAGTTTCTTCCTCTTCCAAAGAGTCTTTTGGCTTATCAGAAATGAGAGTTGCAAACTTTTCTAGATTGGAAAATTTTGCATCAACAAGGCCACGGTGAATTTATCTTTCGGTAGCATAATCCATGCATTGTGAAACTGCTTTGCATGTTCAACCATATGTTTTTTTGTTAGAAATAGATGAAGCAACAACTGTTTTCAACTCTTTGTTTTATTTCATTATAGCCTTCGACTTTTCAATCGACTCTTTCCTCTCAGTGACGTAACTATCAATTTTATTTTTAATGAGGTCTCTTTCATCTTGGGACTTCTTAAGATTGCCTCCCATGAAGAGACTTTATTATGGGCATCGGTCAAAGAATTCTCGGCTTCACTCAAAGCTAGCTCCTTGTAGGTGAGTAGCTTGCATCTCCATCAAGTGAAATTACGTTGAGTTTTGCAAGATTTTCAAGTGATTGAGTCTCTTCAAGGCTTGGTAGTATTTTTTTGACCACATCAAGTCCACCAGAATTGGCGTAATTTGCTTGGTCTTAGCGAAAATCGGAAATCAGTTCCTTGAAGTGTCTATCAAGTTGATCAGTTGTCAATGCTGACCCATAATCTTCCCTCTCCCCCCTTCACTGGAAGCCACTTAAAGGACTTCTTTCTTTTCAGTGAAGAAGGAGGAACATCCAAATCTTCCATCGGCTCCTTGCCTTGCTGATAGCTTGTTTCTCCCTTGAAAGATGGTGAAGGACCATATCTGAAAGATGGCTTAGCTTCATATTCAGAAGCAAATCCAAACAGGGAAATGAGGTCAGAGCAGCTGGCTTTGGTCCTCTTCAACAAGCTATGTAAGATGGAGCAATTACATGTGAGTATATAAGATGAGGAGTGGGTAGTTGCTGATCAATTACGGGTGAGTCTATCGGTTGATCAATTTTTGACAATGAAGTACCAGACACTCTGACTCCTTCGAAAGCATCTTCGTCACAGGTGGAGGCCCTCATAAAAGTTAAAGATTTTTTACCTTTGCTTTTTTCTACCTCTGATGAATGAGTTTAAGTGATAATTATGACTTCACCAGTGATAGTGTTTTGAACTATGACTAAAATTTTAGATCAAGAAGTAATAAATTTAGCACCACTAGTGTCGGTCGTCATAGTGGAAACACCACGAGAGAACTAAAATTCTATGAGATTACCTTTTGAAGGCAGATATTCAGTTTTTGTTGTTTTGTGTCCAACTTATCCAAGACAGCTTGTGCTTGGGTAGTTTCTACAACAATGGAAGCAAACTGCAAGTCTCTAGTCATCTGGCACTTCAACACATGGTTGACAGTTCCCTTGACAATATATTGAGGAACCATCAATTGATGCTAGGTGAGCGTTGCTCCAACAACATGCAATTCCTTTAGCAATGACTTGATTTTATCTGTCAAAGTATATAATAGCTTAGTTAGAATCCTCTAATCATTGGCGCAAAAGCCGACCATGAGCTACTTCTTTCAATCCTTCATCTTGTTCTCAACTCCAAGCAGTCAGAGCTTTTTCTAAGACGATGATGAAAGCATCCTTGTCAACTTTAAAAGAATAAAAATTAAATAGGTAGGTTGAACATGGTATTTTCTTCCGGTGAAAAAAGATCACAAAGTTCAAGATGACAACGATCGAGTTTGAAAGGACTTGTGCAGGGATGACTCCATAGTGGTTGAAGATGCTTCGCGGTTTAGGGCAGAGAGGAAACCACATCCCATATTTAAACTGATCGCTATAGAAAATTAGATATAGGCTGAAATTGCTTGTTGGTCGATAAGATACTTGAACCTGTTGCAAAATAAATGTCTTTACGAAGACATAGAACTTTTGCAACTTCTTTACAGTCGCTGACAGAATAAACACGTCGATAGCATAATAAGTACCAAATAGTGTTGGAGAATATTTCATAGCGATCAAAAGATTGCAATTGTAGAGAGAGTTGAGGAAAAAAATTAGAAAAGAAAAAAAGAAAATTAAAAAATACAAAGGTGGTCTCATGCCCTATTTATAAGGTGGGCGCGAAAATAAAAATGCCTCGAAAAGATAACTACCGCACTAAACATCAATTCACATTAAGAAAAAAACTATTTTTTTACAAATGAAATGATTACTTTTTTTGAAGGAAAAACTAAATAAAAGGGTTTTTCACCGGTTTAATCAAGGCAAACCTTGGCTAAACCATCCTACGGTAGACCACCTCTCTACTAATCCTAATTTGATCCATTTGGTTGATATCTTACTAGAATTTATTCAAAATGGTTAACTCCCAAATGGCCCCAACTTAGCATGTATATCAATTGAGCGAAGCACAACAACCTCTTCTTCCAACCTCACACATCGAGCCAGTAACTCTTGCGTGGGTACATTCCCAGGCTATCCAATTGCTTTCACTAAAGAGCCGACCATCTACCTCATTTAGTGCTCCATCAAACTGGAGGAAAGTTGTCGGCTCTCCAAATGTTCCTATTGGGAGCTGCATAATTGGTCCATCTACCAGGTTGAACCCTCGTCAATCAATTGAAGAGGTGCAACAATTAAATTTTGTAGTTCAACCACAAGCGTTGAGGCTAAATGAACAGTAATATTCTTGGTTGGCCAACTATTAGCACGGTTATCCAGTGCAGTCAGCCCATCTGTATGAAGAACAATGTCAAGGATTTATTAAAGTCTGCCAAAGTCAGGAAAAATTTACATACCCAAATATATGTTTAATTCATAGAGGGTAATATAAAATTCATCGATATCTTGTTTTGGGAGGTCAACTTTGATGCGGAGGGAATTTGTTAAGCTTAATAATAATGATGCAATGTAACCCAAACAATAATATTATATTGATGAAAATAATTTATCTTTAAAAATCTCTTTAAAATCTCAATTCCCGTTTACATACTACGTAAGTATACGTACCGCTCAAGTAATATAGGACTCTAATGAACTCCTAGATATCGATTCCACAAGGAAGCTAGAAATATATACAAACTAGTTATTTATATTTTATTAAAATATAAAAAAAGTGAAGTGCTAAGTTTAAAATTAAACTACTTAAGTATAATGTTACTAACTATGCAGTTGTACGACTATAACAAGTAAATTAAACTAAATGTTAAACTTTCAAAAGTAAATTGCTGAAATAAAAAAAAGGTTTTTGTTGACAAAAAGTTCAAGTATGAGAAAACATCCGTTCATTTTACAATGAAAATATGGCTTGTGAAGAAATTGAAATCATTTGTAATATATATTTAAAAATTAATTTGTGTCCAATAGGAGCAATCTTATTCTCCACCCTCTTCTGAGGGCTATAAAGAATATTGACTAATCCAGAGTTTGGTCTCTAATTCTGTGGTTAGGTTGGGAGAATATACGCTATCACTCTAAAGCTCTCATGCTCGCATTAGTTTCCAATCAACTGAATCAAATTGGGGATTCTAATATGTCACCTTAAAATCTTTCAATTTTACATCCATTAAAGTATATTTCTCTATTTATTTACACCCAATCCCATGAATGAAATACTCTCCATGAAATCAAATGTGATTCCCCCTATGTTGTAGTAATCATATCCCCTTTTAGAACATATAATTCTCAACACATTTTAATAATACAGTTGGCCAGATCAAAAAGTAAATGAAGATCGGAGTTCAAATCATCACAAATTTTGACATTTAAAACCTTAAAAAACAAAATCAATTCTTCACAAAACAATTTCTTCAAAGTAGGGAAAAGGATAAAGAATACTACTCAAAATTCATGAGAAGGATACGATAAAACACGGATTTCATATATGAAAACAAGTTTACAAACAAAAAAAAATAAGAAAACACAACTTGTCTCACAATCCTTCTCAAGCAAATCCCTAGAAGTTCTCTTCAAGCTTTTCTCTCATTACAATCTCTCCTAATTCTCTCTTATAAGTGTAATGAGGAAGAAATCTCTCACTTTCCCTCTCCTCTTACAACCCTAGAAGAAAGTTTCCTCCTTTCTCTCTCTAACTCATGCCTCTGTCTCTCTCTAACTTTTTGTGCCCCCTCCAGTCTCTATAGAGGTTCTCTTTTGTTGGTTGGTTCTCTCTTCTCAAAAGAATATCAATTCCTCCAAAATTTAAAAGTCAAAACTTTGAATTTCAAATGATGTGCCTTCTTGATCCAAGAGTCAAATCCCTTCAAATTGGAACCTTCCAAAGTGTTCACATGTATTGAATCACTTCATGGGGTGTTTAGAACAAGTGTCCCATTAAAAATTTGAGAAAAATTTGTTTCGAACCGTTTTAATTTGAAAAATTCACGTCTGGCGCATCATGCGCCACTTTGGTGCATCATGCACCAACGCTCTGGATTTTGGTACATCATGCACCAAATCCCAAAATTGGCTGTTTGTGCTCTAAATTTTGCTCTTTTGTCATTTTTGCTCCAAATGCCTAAAAATGAAATACCTATAGCAAAAACACAAAAATGCCTTTCTTTAAGTGCAATATCACCAAAAATAAACATAAAAGGGTACTTAAAACAGTATATTTTTTTGTGGATCAAAACCCCCAAACATAAGTGTTACTTGTCCTCAAATGACACTTTTATCACATAAAAGCATATGTCATTAGGATAGAGATTAACTTATGACTTCTATACTTTTGTTCAATAAATAGAATAACAAAACTTAAGAAAAACATTTAATAACTTAGGTTCAAACTCCAAGTCTAAGAATATCTAGTAATCAAATTTAAGATTTTTGAATCTCTATTATTTTCAAGAAGAATTGTAATTTATTATGCTAATGACATTTAGAACATTCAAATGAAAAAGATCTTCATTAAAAACTTTACTGGAAATGCTACTAATTCTTTAATACAAGTTTAGAAAGTATAATAAAGCTCCTTCTCTAAGTTGATTCAACTGAAGTCAATTTTTTATTAGGCATATCCTCAAGCTTCACCTCACCTTTTTTTTTCTTTCTTTTTCTTCTTTTTTTCTCTTTTAGGATCTTTTTAATCCTTTCTTACTTAATAAAGTTATACTAGTATACAATTTTTCATAAAGTCTCATTCATTTCTTCTTACATGAAACTCTAAAACTCTTAACACTTTAAAAATACAATTTTCCCTTACTTAAAATAGAAATACATAGTTTTATTATATCAAAACAAATATCTTCAAACTTTAGAATTGACGTTTATTATTAAAAATCTTTACCTAAATTTACTATAATATTTATAACATCAGTATAGTCATTTAAAGTTAAATCTTAATATCCCAGTTCATGTTAAATAAATTTTGAAAAATATAGTTACTTAAGGACAAATAAAATTTAGTTTTCCCCATTTTAAAAGAAAATTTTCTTTTCCCCCAAACTTAAATTTTTAAATGATTTCAAAAACATTTAGTACAAAATTTTAGTTGGAGAAAGAAAACAGTAAATGCATGAAAATAAAAATTGACCTGTAGAGGATTTCTGAACATGAATTTGGTTCTTGTATACTTTAGGTACTAACTGTAAAACTACATGCAAGCTTTAAAACAATAAATAAAACATAATATATTTTAAAGAACTTGATGGGAATTAAACACTTAAATACAAAAACTAAAATTACTAAAAATGCAGAAAAAGTGAGTCTACAATTTCTATTATAAACTGCAAGTTCACAACACAACATAAAAAGTTTTGTTACTACAACAAGTTTTCCAAATAAAAGCACATCCTAATATAAACATAAACACATAAAAAATAACTAAGCAAGACTCATATAATATCAATCTTCATCTCCTTCCACTCCATCAGCATCAACATCTTCTTCTTTTTCTTTTGCTTCTTCATTTTCATCATGAATGGGAGCATAGGAAACAAAGCCGGGGCAAACAGGAAAGTTCACGTTAGGTTCACCCAGTGCCTAACCATAACATTTTGAAAATCTATATCATGTTGAACTCTTCTCTGTTGATATTGATCATTATATGCATTCCTTGCATCTCTCTCTCCCAACTGAGTCTGTATATTAATAATATCATATTGTTGAATCATAGGTTGGTCTATAACACCTTCCAACGATGCAGCACTAGACGTAGATGCCCTTGCAACAGATGTAGAGGGCCTATCCCTTCTTCTACTTCTAGACTCAACAAATGATTCTAGCCTTTGAATCATGTGCTTCCCAATCAGATTCTGAGGTTGTAACCTCTCTTCATTTCTATGGGATTCAACTCCTGATTATTCACATAGAGTGAAAATCAAGGCAGAATACCTCAAACCTCCAGCAATAGAGCTACCAGCAAAACTTCGAGCGTGATGAACTACGTCTATTGACTTTATGTTTTGAATGCAATAGTTCAGCACAACTCGATCCTTTGTAACATTAGCTAGATAATTTGTAGGTAAAAGTCTGACAGAGATGAAATGATGCCATATTTTTTACTGAATAGTTAACATGGAAGCAGGGAAGTTAACTATCTTGTTATTCTTTATTTTCCGCTCTCCTCTTCCATCAGTTAAAAAGGAAATAACTTCTTCTAGTGATGAATCAGTAATAGAAAAAGTGGCATATTCATCATGGAAGACATTTCTAAGCCCATAAAATGCATTGATCCTTTCACAGGTAAATTCCACTTGCGTACCTCTCACCAAAATGTGATCTCCCGCAGTGAATCTCAAGTTTGCATAAAACTCCTGGACCATAGGGACGATCCCCACAACAGTGAAGTAGCAGAATCGCTCCTAATTTACAGCACAAATCAACCTCTGGACCTCGCCTCTCGGGTTTGCAAATTCTCATTCCTGGATCATTCTTTTGTTCTTAAATAAGGTGTTGCATCAGTGTTGGGCCTTGAAACTAACAANCATTATATGCATTCCTTGCATCTCTCTCTCCCAACTGAGTCTGTATATTAATAATATCATATTGTTGAATCATAGGTTGGTCTATAACACCTTCCGATGATGCAGCACTAGACGTAGATGCCCCTGCAACAGATGTAGAGGGCGTATCCCTTCTTCTACTTCTAAACTCAACAAATGATTCTAGCCTTTGAATCATGTGCTTCCCAATCAGATTCTGAGGTTGTAACCTCTCTTCATTTCTATGGGATTCAACTTCTCATTATTCACATAGAGTGAAAATCAAGGCAGAATATCTCAAACCTCCAGCAGTAGAGCTACCAGCAAAACTTCGAGCGTGATGAACTACATCTATTGACTTTATGTTTTGAATGCAATAGTTCAGCACAACTCGATCCGTTGTAACATTAGCTAGATAATTTGTAGGTAAAAGTCTGACAGAGATGAAATGATGCCATATTTTTTACTGAATGGTTAACATGGAAGCAGGGAAGTTAACTATCTTGTTATTCTTTATTTTCCACTCTCCTCTTCCATCAGTTAAATAGGAAATAACTTCTTTTAGTGATGAATCAGTAATAGAAAAAATGGCATATTCTTCATGGAAGACATTTCTAAGCCCATAAAATGCATTGATTCTTTCACAGGTAAATTCCACTTACGTACCTCTCACCAAAATGTGATCTCCCACAGTGAATCTCAAGTTTGCATAAAACTCCTGGACCATAGGGACGATCGCCACAACAGTGAAGTTGCAGAATCGCTCCTAATTTATGGCACAAATCAACCTCTCGACCTCGCCTCTCGGGTTTGCAAATTCTCATTCCTGGATCATTCTTTTGTTCTTAAATAAGGTATTGCATTAGTGTTGGGCCTTGAAACTAACAAATCGTCAAGCATCAAAGTCATCGGACGATCTTCCTCGCTTAACTCGAGGAGCCATTAGAAATTCTACGAAAATCCAAATAAATTCCAAATAAATTACTAAATTAAAAATCTAACTCCCTAAGCAAGATTATTTGGTAAGAAGCTTTTCAACATGAGTTTTCTTCAAGCACTTTCATAAAAAATTCCATTTTTCGGATCTCCCAAAATCCATGGTGAAAATAAAAAATTTCTAAGTTAAAGTGAAGCTCTTACTAAGAGAAAATGAAATCTATGGTTTTTGTCATAAAAATCCTTCTCTTTAGCCCGCAATGTGATGCTCTAGACTAAGGTTTTGAGGTAGAAGATGACTCAAGTGACAAAAATGGAGGCTATCTGTGCAATTTTACAATTTTCTAGGCAATATAACGTGTTCGGACTTTTGGCGTATCATGCGTTAGAGCATATTTTTGCCCGATTTTGGTTTCTGTGGAAATCTGCTCCATACCTTTTTACTTCAACCTCTATTTAACTCAAATAAACTTTTCTAAGCATAATTAAACATCAAACTAACACCAAATTTTCACAAACAACAAAAAACTCATATTTATATACGAAATCCGAGTTATTACAAACTAACATTTTTCAAGCCAACACACAACAAATTCAGTGTTTTAAAGCAAACCAACATCCTAAATACTAAAATCTAAACATCAAACTTCACAACAAATAACATAGATAGTGCAAATACTTAAAGTAAAGCAATCCAACATAACAAACTATAACAAACAATACTAGACAAAACGTTTCGTGCTTAATTTAACTTTACTCATCCTTTTCATTCTCGTTCTCCTTGAGATCTCCCATAGACTGGTAGTGCATATACAGATTGTAGAAGGTCTAAATGGAAATTCATTAGCTGCATTTTCTTCCTGAATCAATGCATGCTTCTTGAACATACGTACCAAATCATCTTCAATACGCCCGGTATGTCCAAAATGTTCCTTAAGTCTCCAATCCAGGTGTCCAACATTTCTGAAATATTTTCAATTGCATGCATAAGATTATGCATCTCTCTCTCAATCTTTTTAATTCTCTTTAAAAGTGCACTCAAGTTGTAGTAGGGCTGAATAGGCGATAAATTCTGAGATCCTTGGTCCATTAATACATCCATAACATTTTGATCTCCCATTCCAATGCAACTACAGTAGACTTCAGGATCCATCGGCTTCCAAGGTAGTAATACTTTCTCCTAACTTTAATAAGGTACTTGTGATTGACTGCAGAGTTAAAAAATAGTAGATGGGTGTCCCAATCCAGTTGCAGATCCATTCACAATCAAACCCAAAATAAATTTCACAATTATGGCTCCAATATCAACAGGTTTTCTAGTTTGAATATAGTAATTTAGAATATCACTCTCCTTCATACCGTTACTAATTTTCACAGTAGGCAATAATTTTGAGGAAATGAAGAAATGTCATGCCTTTAAAGTAGGAATTAATAATGCTGAAGAAAACTCACATTCCCATCATCTCGGGCTTCCCAATTATCATCTTCATCCGTAAGGTAACGGTAGAGTTCATTCATGTTGTCTCTTGTAGGGGTAAAATTTGCATAATGGCAGACAGACACATTCTCGATCATAAACATTTCATTGATTCTCAAAGGAGTGAATTGCACAAACTTGCCCCGCACATAGATCATTCCTTGGTTGAGCCCTTGAAGATTTGCATAAAATTCTTTCACCAAAGAGAAAATTATAGCGACAGTAGTGTAGCAAAGCACTTCCTAATGCCTCTGTGCAATAACTTCTTTGACTCGATTATTCGGTGTGTTGCATCCTCAATGCACAAATCCCCTCTATTTGATAAGCCTCTTCTTCACTATAACTTGATCATGTAACTTCTGAGCGTCAAAACTGATGAAATTTCTTTGGTTAAAAATTCCAAATTTAGCAGAGTTTCTAGAGTAGGAAGCCATGAGAATTGAAAAGTGGCGACTCTTCCCTCATTTTCCTCCTAAAAATATGTCTTGGAGGAAGTTTTTAGGAGTTATTTGAAGGTGTCCTCGCCAAAAACCAACATTTGACACATTTTTATTCATTTACGTCTCTGTGGCGCATCATGCGCCCCGATCTGGCGCATCATGCGCCGATCTGGCGCATCATGCGCCAACTCTCTGGAAATCGGCGCATCTTACACCAATCTGACGCATCATGCGCCAGTTCTAAAATTTGGTCGTTTCGATTTTTAACAAATAAATTCTAAGTCTTTTCACAACATTAGGGAAACAAAGATGTTTCTAAACATTTTTCTTAAATACACGGGTTACATAAAGANGCACAAAGACTTAGTAATTTTTGAAAAATCTTTGATATATCGCCTGTAGAATCTAGCATGTCCTAAAAAGCTTCTAACTCCTCTTACATTAGTTGATGGAGGTAGGTTCGATATAACCTGAATTATTGTAAGATCTATTTTAATGTCATTTTCTGAAATTTTATGTCCAAGAAAAATTCCTCCTGCAACCATAAGTTGACATTTCTCCCAGTTCAAAACAAGATTAGTCTTTTCACAATATTTTAGAACTTTTTCTAATTGATTTAGACATATTTCAAAGGAAGTTTCGAATACATGAAATTTGTTCATGAAGACTTCAATCCCTTTTTCAATCAAATCACTGAAAATTGACATCATACATCTTTAAAATATTGCAGGTGCATTACATAATCCAAAAGAGATTCGCTGAAAAGCAAAAGTTACATAAGGACTAGTAAATGTTCTTTTTTCTTAATCCTCAGGAGCAATAGGCATTTGGTGATAACTGATATATCTATCTAAAAAACAAAAATATTTGTGCCCAGCTAATCTATCCATCATCTGGTCTAAAAAAGTTAAGGAAAAATGATCCTTCTGGTGGCAGAATTTAATTTTCTATAATTTATGCGGATTCACCATCTAATGACTTGTCTTGTTGATATTAATTTATTATGCTCATTTTTCACTAGAGTCACCCCTCCTTTCTTCGGAACATAGTGAATTGGACTCACCCAAGCACTGTTTGAAATAGGATGTATTATTTTTGCATCTAACCATTTTATAATTTCTTTCTTAAGCACTTCTTTCATCATAGGATTCAATCTCCTTTGAGGATCAGTTTTTTGTTTATGTTGGTCTTCCAATAAAATTCTATGCATATAGATTGAAGGACTGATTCCTTTTATATCAGCTAATGACCATCCAAAGACTTTCTTATATTTTTTAAATTTTCTAACAACTGTTGTTCTTGCGCATCGTTTAGTTCTGAGGATACTATGGCAGGTAATCCAATTCTTCCATACTCACTTCCATAGACTCATTTTGGATTTTATCCTATCTTGATATTCCATATATTCCTTTTTAAATTCACTTTCATATGTCTTTTTGAAATATTCATGGCTTAAATACTCATTAATATCCATTCTGAAGCATTCAATCTCTTGTTCTTTTGCAGGGTATCGCATTGATTTTGCAATATTAAATGTAACCTCTTGATCACTAGCCCTCATAGTTAGTTCTCCCTTTTACACATCTATCAAAGCTCTTCCGGTGGCTAGGAATGGTCTTCTGAAAATAATAGGAATTTCTTTATCTTCCTTCATATCTAATACAATAAAGTCCACAGGAAAGATAAATTTATCAAATTTTACTAGAACATCTTCTATAACTCCTTTAGGATAGGTAACTGATTGATTAGCTAACTAAAGATTTACAGTTGTATGTGAAATATCTCCTAAACCTAACCTTCTAAAAATTAATAATGACAAAAGATTAATATTGGCTCTTAAATCACATAAAGCTTTTCCATAAGATCGTTCGCCAATAGCACAGGGAGTTGTAAACCTTCCAGGATCTTTAAGTTTTTCAGGAAGCTTCTTCTGAATTATAGCGCTACACTCTTCACTGAGTGTAACTGTCTCATTATCTACAAACTTCATTTTCTTATTAAGTATATCCTTCATGAACTCCACATAGCTTGACATTTGTTCCAATGCTTCAACAAATGGAATGTTTATCGTTAATTTCCTCAAATTTTCCAAAAAATTTGAAACTTGATTATCTTTATACTTCTGCTTCAATCTTTGAGAAAATGGAGGTGGTGGTCTTTCTACAGTGATTTTCATTGGTTTAATAGGAATTTCGGACTCATGATGAAAATCTTTACCAGAATTTTCATTTTCCACCCCATCTTTTTCAATTTTAACTTCTCATTGAAGTCTTTCCTCTAATTCCTTTCCACTTCTCAGTTGAATAGCTTTAATAGGAATTTCGGATTTACTTCAACATTGTAATATTCCTGGAGGTCTATTGCTAAGTGCAGTAGCAATATATCTCAATTTACTTTCCATGTTTCTGATTGCAGATCATTGACTTTGTAATTGACTTCCCATTTGCAATATCAATTCTTCCAATGATAACTTTTTCTCCTTACTTTGTAAATTATTAAATCTTGGGGGGTAATAAGGTTTATAGGCTTGATTACCATGATTGTTGGAGCTTCCCACTGGGTTCACAACATTGTTTCCTCATTGTGGATTTAAAGTATTCGAGTTATTTTTACTCCACCTAAAGTTTGGATGATTCTTCCATCCATGATTATAATAATTGGCATAAGGATTATTAGAACGATTGTTTATTGCATTTAAAGTCTCATAAGAAGATTGAGATTTTATCATTTGTCTCAATGAGTTCTCCTCAAGCACAGGTGTTTTTTTAGAATAATTTATTCCATATTGATCTATCTTCTTTGATATAGCAGCTATTTGAGTAGTTAATATAGATATTGCATCAAAATCATGACACTGGATGCTCTTTTTGGATTCACCTTTTCTGATGGCCATTAAAAATTATTAATAGTCATCTCTTCAATTAATGAATATGCTTCATCGAATGTTTTTAACATTAATGATCCTCCAGCAGTAGCGTCAATTATTGATCTAAGAGATCCAACCAATCTATTATAAAAAGTTTGAATTATTAACCAATTTGGCAACTCATGGTGTGAACACTTCCTAAGGAGATCTTTAAATCCTTCCCAGACTTCATAAATTGACTCCCCTTCAAACTGTCAAAATATGTAATATCATTTCTAAGCTTAGCAGTTTTTGAATGTGAGAAATATTTAGATAATTTTTTTTTGTGATAAATCTCCCCAAGTTCTGATAGATCTGGGTGCTAACGAGTTTAACCACATCTAAGCTTTATCCCTCAGTGAAAAAGAAAAAAAATTCTAAGTCTGACAGCATCATTCGACACTCTATTATATTGAAATGTAGCACACAATTCTAGAAAACTAGCAATGTGAAAATTTGGATCTTCATTTCATGTTCCTCCAAGCTGATTGTTTTGTACCATTTGGATAATAACAGATTTAAGCTCAAATGAATTGGCAGTTATAGTAGGGTTTTGTATACTCAAATGAATTTCATCTGTCGTAGGATTAGCATAATCCCTTAAAGGACTCTGATGATGTTCATTTTCATTTCCAGCATTACTTGAGTTGCAAGCCATTTTTCTATAATGATTTTTCTTTTTTTTTGTTGTTTTTGAATTTTTCAAACAGTTCTTTCTAATTTAAAATTGTAAGGTATTAGGTTTTCAGATTTTATACTATGCATAAACAAAATAAAACAATTAGTTAAAAATAAGCAATACACTTAACAAAGAAAATGTTCAAACTAAACTAAAAACACTTATATATATACATAGTCGCATCTGGCTCATCATGCACTAGTGCTCTAGATTTTGACGCATCATGTGCCAAACCCCAAAATTAGTTGTTTTTCCTCCATATTTTGGTTTTTTTGGCATTTTTTCTCCAAATACCTAAAAATGAAATACATGTAACAAAAACTCAAAAATACCCTTATTTAAAGTACAGTACCACCAAAAATAGACATAAAAAAGGGTACTTAGAACAATATATTATTTTTGTGGATCAACATTCCTATTCAGTAGTGGGGGCAGAAGAGATTGATGACAACCTTTTCTTTCAACCTCCCTCGACCACCCTCAATTTCTTCAATAGGTGGAACAACTTGTGGATTTTCCTCAACAGTCACACCAATGCTCAGACCATAAGTCAGGAATTTCTGGTGAGCATCCATTTTCAAAGATTTCTTCGTCACCTGATTGTTAGAATCTTTTGAAGAAGCAACTTGGTCGATTGACTCAAGTTTGGGTGTCAATTGCTTCTTTTCTTCTTACACCCATTTTCTTCTTCTTTTCGATAGTGGTGGAGGCAGGAAGCTGAAAGCCTTTCAAAGCTATAAGGCAAACGTCGTTATTCTTCATACTTGAACCACCGGCCATGATGTCACTTGAGGAACCCAAGAGACGTTGAATGAAATGGATAAAATGCAAATTTTCATGCCCTATTTATAAGGTTGAATGGGCACGGAACGCAAGGGAGAGTTGATTTTCAAATCAATTTATTTTTTTATTGTGTCATTTATTACTTAATAAATTTTTACTTTTATTGCAGTTGTTGCTATCAAGGAGCAAAAAAATTGGCAAACAAATATCTATACAACAAAAAGTCCAACACAAATCTCAAAAGGATCAAAAATAGCTAGGAATGGAGTCTCAGGCAATCGAAGAGCGGGATGTGGGTTGGCCAAGTGATCTATCAACTACACAGCGAAATGGACCGACAGATGTCGATCGATGGACCTTTCACTAAAATCGATTGGATTTCTTTGATCGATCTACTGGTCCCTTCGACGGAGACAATCTGGTATATATGATCGATCAACATTGTAAGTTTAAACCTAAAAATCTAACGATCGATGAACATTATATTCTTTTTGGGTTATAATGTATTTTTCACTCGACCGACATGTTGATCCACCTTAAAATTACCAATTTTTATGTACATTTTATGCTCAATTTTTTAGGATATTATGATTTAATGAAGAATATTTTTATGTTTTTAGTTGCAGGTGCAAGAAAAAGAGTTTAAGGGTAAAAATGAGCAAAAAATATATTAAAAAGAAGCAAAATGGGCTAAATTGAAGAAAAATACCATACCGGCCAAACTGGGGCCTAGGCACCAGATGCAGAAATTGGCTGGTACCTAGGCCCGACAGTTGGGCACCTAGGCGCCACAGTTATCTTCTAGAAGATTTATTGAATGAGGCCAAATTTTCAAGAAATGTCTGAAGCAACCCTTGTTCATTTTTGAAGCTCTATAAATACAGATCAATTCCAAGAGGCTAAGGGGTCGGATCTATAGAGTCTCATAGTGGGTGAGTGTGTTAAATGGGTGAGTGTCTTAAGTGTGTGAGAAGTTTTCTTTGTGAGCCTTTTTTATTTTTGGATTTTTTGAGTCTTGTAAGTGTTGCTGGAGTCAGAGAAGTCAGAGAACTTCAAAGGAGTGTTTGGGGGAACATTCCAAATAAGTATTTGTATATTTGTCCTTAAGTTTTTTACTTTGGATTAAAGTTTTATAAATATGTGTTGTTTTGTAATCCCCAGGCTTTGTAAGTATTTTCTTTTTTTTCTCCTTGCAATATGAAGTAATTAAGTAAGTAAATTTTGATTTTGTTTAGAACTTCTTTTATTTCTAAAAATTGTGATGATGTTTTTCTGGTCATTCGTTTACTTTACAAATTGGTCACTTGTATTGTTAAAACATTTTGAGGAAATTATAAACCCGAAAGGGATAAAATTTCTTGACTTGTAAGTATCACATTCTACCTTGGAAAGAGCAGCCACGATCATTTAAAGGGGGGTTCAAATAGATAGGGAGATAAGATTTGATGGGCATAGAATTGTTGCTTATAGAGTGGCATGCTAGATTCTTTTATCAATGTGGTTTAAAGATTGAAACTAAGGGTGACTGGTAGGTCCTATAGAGAGGGCACAGTGGGTAATCTAGAAGTGAGAGACTAAAACCTACCCAGCACTACTATACATGCCGACACGAACTTTAGATTAGCCAATGTTCTTTGCATAACTCCAAAGAAAGTAAATAAATAGATATGCTCCTATTTGTCACAATACCACATTTACGTTTCTAAACAAATTTTGAAATACTACACTGATTATGAATTATTGGCAAGGAGAAAGTCTCTTTTTATATATTTCCTAATTCGTTACATTTACTTTTACTTGCATATAGTAGAATTTAGTAAAATTAATTTTCATCTTTAGATAGTTGCTGGAATCTTAAGTAAATTTTTCTTAAAGTCAAAATTTATGTATTTCATTTTAATGGTTACTTATTTTTTGCTTCCTCATGGGATCGAGACTAGGGTTTTCAAAGAGAACATTGTATTACTTAAAACAATATGTATACTTGCGTAGTACGTCTAGTGAAAAAACTATTTTTTTTAATTTTAATCATATCACATTTATTCTCATTAGTCGCTAAATATCATTTGGATCAAGTTTTTGGCATATTAAGGAACATAAATATTTGCATAATTGCGAGTTAGGTCACATGTCAATTCAGTTATTTGGGCGGTTATTATAAATGTTCCCTCTCTTTTTTGTTACTATATTTTTTATACCCTCATAAGTAGGAATTCATTCTCTCTTCCTTGACTCTATCTTTCTCTCCTTCTCCTCTCAACTCTAACTCTAAAAGTGTGTATATTGAAATAAAAATTTAGGATCCAACACTCATGTTCCTCTTTAAGAAATATTACTCAAATTTGAAGAAATATTCCTCATCCTTATTGTTAATTTTTTTTTTAAAAAAAATTGATCAATTTCATTGTGTTAATTTGACTACTTTGTATTTATGATGTGATTATCAATGCATTTTCAACATGTGGTTCCAAACCAATCTTAACTAAACTACCTAAACCTTGATTAAATTATTAATCTCATATCTTTGTGTTTTATTCTTTTTACTTTATATCAAATCAACTTCTAAGTTTGCTATTGCTTTTAAAAGAGAAGCATAAAGCTTGTTTAAGTGCTGCTGAGATGAGAATGTTTAGGTGGATGAGTGGTTTTCCATTTAGAGACAAAATGCAAAATGAATATATTTGTGGTAGGGTTATTGTAGCTCTAGTGGTGAACAAAATTAGAGAGTCACCTTAAATGGTTTTGTCAATTAAACGTCGGCCATCTGATGATCTGGTTAGGAAAGTAGATATTTTAGATTTGACTTTTGTTAAGAAAGGCAGAGGTAGACCTAGATAGACTTGAGCATATTGTATAAAAATGATCTTAATTTATTACAATTTAACACAATGGAGAAAAATGAGTCATGCAGTTGACCCCACTTGGTGAAATAAAGGCTTTAGCAGTTCTTGTTGTATATCATATCAACATATCTGGTGTTAGTTTTGCTTCTCTTTGACTAATCAACTACTCTCTTTGGCATTCCCAAAAGAGAATTTTGGGAACTTTTGTTGCAATAAATTTGTACTAAAATATTACTAGATTAAACCTAAGAGTTAGGACTTAGGTGTCAATCAACACTACCAAATAAAAGTTGAAGAAAGCTAATGATGATAATATTATTTTAACACCTAGAAGATGAAAGTGAAGATATATTTGTCCAAAGAGGAATTCCTGAAAGCTTTGAAGGGTTGGATTTCATAAAAAGTAAAAATAAGAAGGATGAGATGGGTAAAAAGTGCTTTAGTTCAATCATCCTTAGATTGACAAATAAAGTCTTCAAACTATGACAGAATAAAGTATCACACTCAAGAGGAATGCGAGAAATTGAAATCAATATTGAAGTGTTTGACACACTTAAGACTTACGTTAAATAGGTTAGTAAATCCGATAAATCTAAATTTATCTAATCCAAATGCTATAAATCTAGAATAGTGCTTGGCTCAGTTAAGGTTAAATCAACTTAAATTTGTTTGACGTGTTTGGCATAAACCGATTTGATGTGTTTTCTTTCTAAATTAATTCTGTTAAATCCACCTAAACATTGGATTTAGTAAATCCAAATTTACGTCAACCAAGAGACAGAATCGAAAAAAAACTGAATTTAGTGAACCACCAAATTTACTTCGTGCTCTTTTATGTTTGGGTGGATTTACGTTAAATCCAACCGCAAATCCTATTAACATATGCTACCAAAAACCACCTATATATGACACACATTTTTATATTGCCTTCATTTGAAGTAATAGTGGTTCACTTTTTGAATGAAAAATGGTACATCAAATAAAACCATCAAAATAACCTTTTATCAAAACTATATGCCGGGCAATTTCATTTGAAGGCATAATAAATTCAAGCTCGTTTTAATACACAAAATAACTACTTTATAATTTCAACAAAATGTAAATGAATTTCAAACAAATCTGGCACTCCCAATGCAAAACTGCACACTCGCTGAAAGTTTATACATCAGTTATACACCTTATCAACACAATTTCATACGAAATGGCAAAACTCTCTTCTTCTTAAAAACAATAAAACACATCTAACACTAAGCTCTACATACAAAATTTTTTTCATTTCTACTTCTAAAATATAGTATAAGCCAAGACACCATAATTCTTTAAGCATGTCGTCATAAGAACTATGATAAATAATGAGAAACAATAATGCAATAACCCGGAAGCTACTCTTCAGATGATGAGAGAGTGTTGAAGCCTTTAGGGTTACCAGCAAGTGGACAGATGAACGGGCCTAACAAGAATGTTCTTCTTCACTCAGTAAGATTATCTTCTTCAATGAAAGTGCCTCAATCAAGAACGTAACAAGTTGAACTTTTATTGCACACGCTGTCTTCTTTCTCCCCCGTACTTGTAATTTTCTCTCTCCATCTTTCCATGCCTCTTTCACCTATACTCTTTCTCAGTATTTTAGTTTCATGAAAAAAAGAATCTTTTAACTCCCACTTCCATTGCCCAAGTCGTTTCTTCACCAGATTCTTAACCTCAAGGGATCTCAAGTATTTTTAGGGCCGTAATAGAAGACAAATCTGGTTTAGCATAAAAAGTTAAAATCCTGCCGACTGATCTTGTTTCTCCAATGAGTTTGCAGAGTTTCAAAAACAATAGGAAGAGTAATGCACTAATATTCTCTGACTAGCAAACCATATTACACCGCAGCACAAATTTTACATTAGACTTGTAGCGTTGTAGTTATCTAAGTTGCATTGACATGACTATAATTTAAAGTCAACTCACAGTCTATATTTTCAATATCCGGAAGCAACAAGCTGTATATTACTGACAATGACAATCACCAGTAATCTCTGCATGAACATGAGCCGCCACTAAAATGGTGAAAACGATTAGAATCCCGTAGAATAATCAACCTGCTCTCAATTAATGCTATATATTTGATGGCATTATGGCAGTCTTCACAAACTCTTAGGTTTTTAATCACCCGAACTGGCCTTCCAGGCTTCATGCGCAATATGCCATAAGCAACAGCAAGCTTCTCGCTATGAAACCTCAACATTTGCTCCTTCTCTTCCTCTTCCACATCATGCAGAACCAAATTGGTTGCCGAAACGTAACCTGCCTTCTTCATTTTCATTTCCAGTTCACCTAAGAATGCATAAATCTTCTCCTTATCGGGATGCAAAGTGTCCCCAACAGAGAAAGTATGAACTTTGTTATCAACTTCAAGCCAGCTAAAGCCAGGAACCTTTCTTACACCTCTATCTTGCATCACCACTCTAAGTTTGCTTACCTCATCCCAGCTACCAGAAGAAGCATATAGGTTTGATAGGAGGACATACATTCCAGCATTATCAGGTTCCATCTCAAAAATCTTTTGAGCTGCTTTCCTTCCTAATTCAGTATGATGGTGGATTCTACTTGCACCAAGCAGAGCACCCCACATTGTGGCATCCGGTTCAAAGGGCAGATCTTTGATCAGAGACTGAGCTTCTGTCAAGCGTCCTGCTCGACCCAGAAGATCAATCATGCAGGTGTAATGCTCTGGTTTTGGTTTTATGCCAAAATCTTGCTGCATAGAATAGAAGAAATCAATGCCTTTGTTTGTCAGCCCAGCATGGCTGCATGCGGATAGCACCCCGACCTGGAAAACGCACAAAAAACAAAAAAAGACCCAAAATATGGTATGAAGCATTTGATGATATGAAAAGTTATTTATCTTTGCAATCTGATAGCATTCAAAATGGAAAATGATCCCAAATAATACTTACAATTTAATAGATCATTATAAATCCATAGTCGTAAATAAGAATTCATCACATACATTTGCAGGAAAGCCTAGTTCCATAGTATAACAGACAAATAAAAAACCATAATTTCAATTACTCTCTAGTTATTATTTATAAAACAATGATTTGACGATAATTTCTTACTTTATCATAGTCTCAGACAAACAATTTAAAGCAAGTATACCAGTATGGAAAGCTCGCACAGGTAAGAAAAAAAGTTTATAAAGCTTACCAAAGTAACTTTATCCGGTTTTATTTCTGTTGTTCTCATCAAATCAAACACTTCCAATGCTTTAACCCCAAACCCATGCCGAGCATAACCAACAATCATGGTGTTCCAAGTAACAACATCCTTCTGAGAAATGCCCTGAAATGCTTTGTAAGCTTCAAGTATGCTCCCGCATTTAAAGTACATTGAAAGTAGTGCGTTCCCAACAAAACAACCCAATCCATAGCCTGCTTTGACCAGCCTCCCATGCACCTGCATTCCACATTCCAGCACAGCAATGTCTGCACAGGTACTGAAGGCACAAGTAAAAGAAGACCGATTTATTCTCTCCCCACTCCTCCCCATCTCTATGAAAAGGTGCAGCGCTTCTTCACTCTGACCACTCTGAGCATATCCAGCAATCATGGCAGACCAGGATATAGGATCTCTATCGTTCATGTTATCAAAGATTCTCCGAGCTTCTTCAATCATCCCCGCCTGCGCATAACCAGTAACCATTGTGTTCCATGAGCTGATATTCTTGCATGGCATTGCGTTGAAGAGCTCCTCTGCCACATCCATCTTCTTGTTCTGCACATAAGCAGCGACTATTGCATTCCAAGATACAATATTTCGTTCAGGCATTTCATCGAATATTGTTCTGGCCTCATCTAGCATCCCATTTTGAGCATAACCTGAAACCATGGCCGTCCAAGTAAACACATCTTTACAGGGAGATTCATCAAAAAGGCGCCTTGCTTCTATCATGTATCCATTCTGCGCGTAACCAGATATTACAGTGTTCCACGAAACAATATCCTTCTCCAACAACCTATCAAAAAGCTGCCGAGCATCCACCAACCTCTTCCTCGATACATAACCAGCAATCATGGAGTTCCAAGATACTAAATCCCAATGCGGGTTCGAATCGAAGAGCCTCTGAGCGGCGTCAAAATGCCCGTTTTGTAAATAGGCAGCAAGAATCCCGTTCCATGAGACGGAATCCTTCACAGGGACACGGTCAAAGATCTCTTGTGCCTGCTCGACGTGACCACTCTGTGCATAGGCGGAGATCATGGTGTTCCAGGAGACGGTGTCCCTCATCGGCATTTTATCGAACATCCTACGGGCGGCACCGAGTTCCCCGTAGCGAACGTGGCCGTTCATCATAGTGTTCCAGGAGATCGCGTCGCGGTGGGGCATGGCGTCGAATAAGCGGAGAGCAGATGAGTATTGTCCATTGCAGAGGTAACCGGAGAGCATAGTATTCCATGAGACGATGGTGCGGCGGGGCATTTGGTCGAATAGTTGGCGGGCGGCGTCGCAGCGGCCATGGCGCATGTGGTACGTGATGGTTTTGTTCCATCTTACAATATCGGTATCGAGCAACGGCGAGGACGACTTCTTCTTCCTTTTTGCGTTGTTCGAGGTAGGAAGCGAGATGTTTCGGCGTTTGAATTGTGGTTGGGCAGCTGCGGGGTGAATGATTGTGCGTGGAATAGGAGGACGGCAGCCGCACCGCATACTCAAAAGCCTTTTGGGGAAATTTCTAACCGTTGGTTTTCTTGCCAACGGTTGTAATCGGTTCCCGTTTTCACAGAAAAGGATAATGACAAAAATGCAGGAATTATTTAAATTATAAAAGATGAAATTTGAAGAAAAAAGAGAATTTGAATGGTTGGATAGGACAATTTAAAAATTGAATTAAATGCCAAATAAATATATAAATCATCTTAATATAACGTAAATAACAATAAAATAATATATTAATATTATTTTTAATAATTAAATAAATAATATTTTAATATAAAATAGAAGTTTTAGTATTTTGATAAATGACCTGAATAAAAAAATAAAAATATTTATAATTACAAAAAATATTTTTTTATATTTATCATTCAAATATTTTTTTTGTGCTCATCGGAGCAAAATAATAAATTAAAATTGGGCATTACTAGAATGATCTATTCTTTAGAAATCAAACCAGTTTACTGATTTGTCGGTCCAACCCTAGTTCTAACTAGTTTAATCTCACTTCTATATAGTCAGGGGTGGACCTAGCCTCTTTTTCGAGTTATTGTGGTCTCTCTCTCTCTCTCTTCATTTCTCACATATGTCCCGTGTTTTATACTTTGGGTGTGATCCACATGAGTATTTGGATTCAACATCTTAAACGGTGCGATGAGCATAGAATCATGTCATTAGCAAGTAGATGAGCACACCATATTGAAGGAATTCATATGAGAGACACCACAAACAAAGAGTATGTTAGGAAATTTGTGCAACAACAAATTCATGAACTCAGAGATTTGAAGGGTTTGTTCGGGCTGCTGAAGTTTTTGTAAATGTGTTCGTAAAGCTGTTGTGAAATTTTTTTTAATATATTGTGGCTATATATATTTACATAAAAAACAAGTCTGCGTGAATCTCGAGGAAATCCAAGGAGTCTTTCTTACAAACACCAAAGCATAGTGTGTCGAGATAGTCACAAGACGGAAACGCCTAGCATCTTTTCCTTTAGTTGAAACTCTAAGCTGACCAAATGAAAGCACATCTGAATGAAGGAACAATAGGAGCCCAATCCAATGGATAGTCGTTCAAGACCAACCCCCTAAGTCGATTCTTGAACTCACAAGGATAGTCAAAAGGCACCCCACAGAATGTCTTTGTGATCCTTTGAGAAGGCTCTTTATTCAAGGAGAGTTGCCCATCTAATTTTGGTGATTTATCATCTATCAGACAACCCAAGATCACCTTGATGACAGGAGGGCCTCTACTCAGGATAACAAAGCTATCAACCGACTGAAAAACAAGAATATCAGGTCATTAGATACCCCTCATCAAGAAGTTGTGAATAAGAAAGGTGATAATGTAAGTTATGAACATGAATGGTGTCGGTGGCCAAACATGGTGTTTGAAAATATATTTAATTTATATGTATGTATGTATGTATATATGTATATATATATATATATATATAATTTTGAAAAGTAATATTTTAATTTTAAAAATACGAGACCAAAATGATCTCATATATGTAATAATTTAAATAAACGACCACAATACTGCAAGCGATGTACCTATCCTGGGAAATAGACACATTACTCGATAGTGAGGCTCAATTAAATAAATTAAGAAATTTATGACATTTGTTTTAGTCTATGAAACTTTTTTTATGTTGGCCAACAAGTTCCACTATCTAATATGGAAGATTAGATAGGATTTATAATAAGATGAGTTACAAAGTTCTCTATAAAGGCAAGCCTTCATAGTTAATTACATCTTAAATTACCAAAATTGCTTAAGAATACTCTTGATTCAAATCAGTGGTTTTGCTTTCAAGAATTTTAAATTTTATGATTTTCAAGATTGAACATTGGAAGTTCAAAAGGGAATGTATCAAATGTGAACAATTATTTTCAAGAATCCAAAGGTATGAAGGGTAGGAGATGTCACGAATCCGAAGGAAACCTCAGTGACTTCTCAAACTATCCTACTATTTGGCTTCAATTTTGAAAAAAAATATTATTCGATGTTTCACATGCCAGTTTTATAATTTAGGGCTTACACTTGCGTGACACGGTCATATGACAGCGACTTTATATATCCTTTAAAATACAAGTTATTAATACTGCTGCTAGAAGACTTAATTCCTCAGCAACGGCACTAAAAACTTAACAATGGTTATAGATTCGATAAAGATGTATATATAAAATATACAATAATGGTAAAGTCACACTTATCAACGCAAGTATATGTATCGCTCAAGTAATATAGGGCTTTAATGGAGTCCTAGATATCGATCCCACAAGGAGTAATATTAGAACTACGAACTAAGATTTTAGAAAAGCAATACTTTAATCGCAACAATAAAATTCAAATTGTTTATCTGTCACTAATAGGCAATTGAAATAAATATGTATTTTTGATAACTCTTAAATAACTAATTATACTAATAAAGTTTTTAATGTGATATTCAAAATATAAGAAAGCATCCTTCTCCTTGTCAAGAAATTATAGTGAATGGATAAAGTGAATCAGTTCAAATTGTATTGTGCCAAATAGGATCATACCTATTCTTTACCCTTTGGTCCAGACATAAAGAACATTGACTAATCCTATGCTTGTTTACTGAATCTGCCGCTAGGTTGGGAGGATACCAGCTCTCACTTCGGAGCTCCCACGTTCCCCTCACCTAAGGGCTAACATCTACACTTCATCACCCAAATGATAGGACCTAATTGAGGATTTTAGTTTGTCACTCTAAACTCTCCAATTTTACGCCCGATAATTTTATTTCCCTATTTATTTGCACCCAGTTTCCAAGGGCTTTGACCTCCCTAAATCTTGGATATAATCTTCACTTTAGTTGTAAAACTCAACATATTTTAACAAATCAAATGGTCAGATTGAAAGTAAATTAAGATCGAAGTGAAAAGATCATCACAATTTCTTTAATATTTTCTTGGCTCAACCAATTCAAATAACCATTTCACAAATCTCAAGATAAGGAGAAAAACAGAGAAAAAATACTCAGAACTCATAGGGAAGACACAACAAAACTCAGAATTCATATATAAAAGCAAATTCATAGAACTGCAATAAGTAAATAACACTTATCTCTAATTTCTCCCCAAGCAAACTCCTCGAAGTTCCTCTGAATCTCTTCCTATCTTTACAGCACACAGAATTCCTCTTCGAAGCGGCAAAGAGGAAGAAATCTCTCACTTTACCTCCACTCTTACAACCTCTCAAAGAATTCCTCACAATTAGACATTCTAGTAAACTCTCTACACACTAATGGAACCTTTCTAACCTCCAAGACACTCTATTTTCGATCAAAGCCGTCTCTTTAAAGATGTGGATGAGTTTTCCTTAGAGTTGCCTAAGCATCCCTCTAAAATTCGTCCTCATCCAATGCATTGTTGGACATAACTACCGATATCTCCATCGGCGGCCTCGAGGGCGCCGTCGACGGGCTTTCTAAATCATTAAATCTGGAGTCTCGGGAATTTCTCGTCGTCGGTGTCGTTGGGTCGTCGTCGGCGCCCTAGTTCAAATCTTCACATTTTGGTCATTTTTACTCCAAATTCGCTCCCTTTTGCTTCTTTTTTCTCCAATGACCCTAACTCATCATTCCTGCAACAAAACATAAAAAATATCATTCTTTAAAGTACAATATCATTAAAAAAAGTGTAAAATAGGTATGAAAATCTCAACATATTTTCCTTTGGTCAAAATCCCCTAAACTTAACTATTACTTATCCTCAAATAATTTTAGTACTATATAAAAGTTATGATCTATGGTAGTAAAGTTTTAATTCAGAAATACTATAAGTTTGATTTAAATAAATACAATGGTGAGATTTTCAGAAAAAAATCAAGTAATTAAATTAATTTTATAGCTACAAGATTATCTAGTCATGAAGTTTAAGAGTTCTAGTCTTCTATTCATTTCAAAAATGACTATATGTTGTAATATTAAGTCACTTAGAATATTCAAATGATAGAAAATTCATGAGAACGCTAATAGTAAAAGATCCAATCCATAAACATAAGTTCAGGAATGTATGTAGGTTTTCCCATAAGGTAGGTCCAGTGAAGCCAATTTTTTATTAGGCATATCCTCAAGCTTCTCCTCACTTTCATATATTGTTTTTTTTTTCTCTTTCTTTTATCTTTTTCATTTGGATTTCCTTCAATCCTATATATTTTTCTTTTTTTTCAGGGATTGTTGTCAATCCTTTCTTTTTTCTTTTTCAAGTGAGGATTACTATACCTGGATAGCCTTTAATGATTTTGAGCATCACCTTTCTTTCCCTAAATTTGAAACTCAAAGAATTCCTTTACCTTATAAATATTTCATAGTTTTACATCATTGAGTCCCAATCTTTTCTTCTCAAATGAATTTCCAGATTTTTAATACTTCAAAATATAGTTTCCTATACTTTAAATAGAGAACTATAGTCTTATTCTCTTATATTAAATATCTTTAATTTACAAAATTAATTTATATTACAAAAAATATTCCTTTAAATATACCATAATATTTAAATAGCTACAAAATATAGTTACCTGAATTAAATTCACTACATAAAACCATATTAATAATTTTTAAAAATATTTAAATTAAGAACATCTAATAGTTAATTTTTTTCATCCCTCCCCAAACTTAAATTTTTAAATATGAAATGATACAGGTGGAAAGAAAAATACTAAATATAAATCATACCGCAGTATTTTAGGCATTTTCATCATTCTGAAATTTTTGCAGTCCTTCTCAAAATTTTTACTTCACCTGGTCTGTAACATTAGGAGATTTCTGTACATATAAATCATTCGAGAATTTGCTAGGAAATGAAATTTTAAAATAAGTACAAAACTAAACATTAGACAAACACAGTATTTCACTAACACATTCACAATACAAAACAAAATAATTACAATTAAAATGCAAATAAGAAAATTGACCGCGACTTTATATATGCTTAAAAATATAAGTATTTAATACTGCTACTAAAAGAAATACTTCCTCAGTAACTGTACCAAATCCTTAATAACAGTTATAGATTCGATAAATATGGATGAAATAAATATTCAATAATTATAAAGTCACACTTATCAACGCAAGTATACGTATCGCTCTAGTAATATAGGGCTCTAATGGAGTCCTAGATATTGATCCCACAGGGAGTAAGTTTAGAACTAAGAACTAAGATTTTAGAAAAGCAATACTTTAATCACAACAACAAAGTCTAATTTATTTATTTGTCACTAATAGGCAATTGAAATAATTACGTAATTTTAATAACTATTAAATAACTAATGATACTAATAAAGGTTTAAATGTGATATTCAATATATAAGAAAACATTATTTTCCTTGTCAAGAAATTATAGTGAATGGATAAAGTGAATCAGTTCAAATTATATTGTACCAAATATGAGCATACATGTTCTTTACCCTTTGGTCCAGGCATAAAGAACATTGACTAATCCTACACTTGTTTACTAAATTTGCGGCTGGACTGGGAGGATACCGGCTCTTACTTCGGAGCTCCCACGTTCCCCTCGCCTGAGGGCTAACATCTACACTTCAGCACCCAAATGAAATGACCAAATTGAGAATTTTAGTCTGTCACTCTAAAATCTCCAATTCTACGCCCGATACTATTATTTCCCTATTTATTTGCACTCAACTTCCAAGGGCTTTGACCTCCATGAATCTTGGATGTAATCTTCACTTTTAGTTGTAAAACTCAACATATTTTAACAAATCAATTGGCCAAATTGAAAGTAAATTAAGATCAAAGTGAAAAGATCATAACAGTTTCTTAAACATTTTCATGGCTTCACCAATTTAAATCACCGTTTCACAAATCTCAAGACAAGGAGAAAGACTGAGAAAAATACTCAAACCTCATGCGGAAAATGCAACAAAACTTGGAATTCATATATAAAATCAAACTCATACAAACTACAACAAGTAAATAACTTATCTCTAATTTCTCTTTAAGAAAACTCATCGAAGTTCCTCTGAATTTCTTCCTTCCTTTACAGCACAGAATTCATCTTCGAAGCAGCAAGGAGGAAGAAATCTCTCACTTTCACTCCACTCTTACAATCTCTCGACGAATTCCTCACAATTCAGACTCTCTACACTTGCTTCACACTTCAATTTTGAGTCTCCCCTTGTATTTTTGGCCAAAATAGTCTTTTAAAGTTGTGGATGAGCTTTGCCAAGAGCTTCCTAAGCATCTCTTCAAAATTTGGCTTTATCCAAAGCTTGATTGGTCATAACAACCGAGCTTTCCATCGGCGGCCTCGAGGGTGCCGTCGGCGGACCTTCTTAATGAATTAATTCTGGAGTTTCGGGAAAATCTCGCCGTCGGCGGGGTCGATGGCGCCGTCGACACCCTAGTTCAATTCTTCACATTTTGGTCCTTTTCGCTCCAAATTCGCTTCTTTTTGCATCCTTTTGCTCCAATGACCCTAATTCATCATTCTTGCAATAAAACATAAAAAATACCTTTCTTTAAAGTGCAATATCATCAAAAACAGTATAAAATATGTATGAAAATCTCAACATATTTTCCTCTGGTAAAAAATCACATCACATTACAATTTAACAAATTTCAACTACCACACCAAACAAGTATGACAATAATTAAAATTATCCAATTACAACATAACAATAAAAATGAAAGTACAAACACACACAAACATCCATTTCTATTATAAAAATTACAAAAAATAAAAGTAAAAGTACAAGCACATCAACTACATTCAAATATCAACATCCCAAACTATGTCTTCGTCTCCTTGGTCAGCAGGTGGATTGGGCTGATACTGAGTATATTAGGGGCACTCAGAACAAGTAACATCACGCTCACCTCTGTAGTGTGGGGCCTGAGCTTCATAATAAGCTATCTCAAAATTTGAATGCCTCTGAAGGTACTCACTATCATAATCATGTCAATGTTCTAAACCTCCAATCATTTCATTTATTAACTCTATACTTTTCGCTGCAAGGTCAATTCATTCATCAAATTATTCAGAGTAGGGGAGCTAGAAGAAGGAAGGTCATAACTAGTAGAGGGGACATCTCTACTAGTAGAAGGTTCTTGACTTCTACTCTAGTTCTCCATTTTTCGTGGGATTCATGTCTTTAAATTAGCTTTACTAATGGGTTTCATAGGGTAAACTCATTCATCATCATCTCTGGCTTCTACTCCAGAAAGTTGGAAAAGTGCATAAATGAGGCCAGGATGTCCTAAACATCCACTTGTTTCACTCCTTGTCGTGGTCAATATATTCTTAAAAAGGATTCTCCCCACATTTATATTTCTATTATTCTGAATACAAAAATTCAGATCTCTTGTTACCTCACTAAGGTGATAGGTTGGTAACAGAGTAGAGGAAATAAAATAGTGTCACACTTTAGATGTGGCATTTGAAATGGTAGCAGAAAAATTTACCCGTTCTCGTTGCTTTATCTTCCATGTTCCTTTTCCATCAGTGAGAAAGTTGATCACATCGTTCGGCGGGCCTTCCATAGTACTGAAGGTTTCATAATGGCAGCTATATGTGTCTGGGACTTCGTAAAAGGAGTTAATGCGGGCGGCACTAAATTCAACAAAAAATCCCCGCACTTGAACGATTCTGTCCTCAGAATAGAACACGTTGGCATAAAACTCTTTTATAATATTTGCAGTAGCCTTATTGGTGGTGTAACAGAAGTTTTTCCACCTCCACTCGGTAATAACTTGTTCAATTTTCCCTCCCGGACTCTTAAAAACTTGATCTTGTTTACACTTCTTTCCTTCAAACACTGAAGTAAACCTTGATTGAGCCTTTGCATTGACGAAGCGAGAGTCGTCGAACTCAAGTCATCTCTTTTGTCGTGGAGTCATTTCAATCTAATCATAATTATAGAAAAATTCTAAAATATACATCAAATGTGCAAATAATGGCTTCCAAGAGTGATTCTAAGAGTTTAAACGTAAATTGCATTAATTTCTTCCCAATGTTTTCTTCACATTCTCAAATTTTTGGATCTTTTCAATGTGGAAGAAATTCATGGTGAAAATCAAATATTTTTATTTTGGAGTGAAGCTCTTACCAATAGATGATCAAATTCGGTGTCTAAATGCTTTGAAATCGCCCCAAATCCAAGATCTCTCAAGCCCTAGGTCAAAAATTGCATTTTAAGAGGAAGGGGATGATGAATAGTGGTGGTTAACTTGTCCAAATCACAGTTAAAGGTGTTTTTTTGGGATCTTGCCATCAGTGGGGTCTTCGGCACCGTCAGAGAGCTCTATAGAATTAATATCCTAAGTTTCAGGAAAAGTCCGACGTGGGTGGCGTCGAGTGCTCTGTCAGCGAGCTCTATTAAATTGGTTCAATTTTTTTATTTTTTCAATTTTGATCAATTTCATGCCTCAACCAAATTCGTTCAATCATTATAGACATAATTTAAAGTGATTAAATGATGTACTTATCACAAATAAACTTTCACAACACAAAACATCACAATTATATATAAATTTTAAGGGTTACAATATACGTTACACAACACACCTACGTTTGGTATTTTCTCAACCTTAATACATCAATTCGACGTCGCAAGCCAAACCACAACACTCAAAATACTGAAAACAAAACATCCTATGCTCAGTCTAGCCTATACAGAGATCTGAAAGCATAATTCTAAAGTAAAGCAAATGCAAAGTTCAAATCAAATTACACACATAGACAGATAGGTAGCAATGCAAATCTACTATTCTTCAGATTCAGTGCTAGATTCTCCCCTGAGATCACCCATTGATTGCACATGAATGAAGAGGTTATAGAAGGTTCGGTATGGAAACTCTTCAGTAGAGTCCTCTTCTATCAATTTCATCCTTCTCATCAGTCATATCAAACTGTCTTATAAATGTCCAGAGTGAGCAAATTGTTCTTTCATCCTCCAGTCTAGATGAACAAGGAAATCAGAGATATTATTAATTGCATTCATAACATTTTATACCTCATTCTCCAATTTCTTGATTTTGCGTAGGATCACCAGTATCATGTCCGGAACTAAAGGTTGAATAGGCAGTGAATTCTGAGATGATTGATCCACCATAATAGTCATATCATTTTCATCTTCGTTGGCTGGGAATCTCTCAGCTGGGCCCAAAGGCTTCCAAGGTAAAAGTACATTTTCCCAACTTTCATAGGATACTTGGAATTGACTGCAAAGTAAAAAATTGTGGAAGGATGTCCAAGCCCATAAGTTGATCCATGAATGATCAGGCCCAAAACAGACTTCACAATTATAGATCCAATATCAATCGACAGTCCCATTTGGATGCAGTAGTTCAGAATAGCACTTTCCTTAGAAAATTTACCGATCCTCATCGTCGGTAAAAGTTTTACAAAAATGAAGAAGTGTCGGTGTTTAGAAATGGGATTCAGAAGTGTTGCAGAAAAACTAACATACAAGTTTTCTCTCATTTCCCAGTCTTCAGTTTTGTCCGTTAAATATTGGTAAATTTCATTCATATGGTTTCTTGTCGGGACGAAGTTGGAATAATGGCAGACAGGAATGTTCTCGATCATATATAATTCATTAATTTGTACAGGAGTAAAAGTTATCCATCTACCTCGCACATAGTAGACTCCCTGGTTGATTCCATGCAAATTATCATAAAATTCCTTCACCACAGGAACAACCACGACGACGGTAGTGTAGCACAACACTTCCAATCTTCGTCGCACTATCATCTCTTCAATTTCTGTCGAAGTATTATTCAATCCTCGATTTACAAATCCTCGTTCCTTGATTAATCTTTTCTTCGTCGTACCTTGTTGAAGATTCACTGCGCTTCCGCACTAATGCACTTTTGTTCGGTTGAACACTCACATTCTATGGTTTTTAGGGGAATTGGACACCATAGAGATGAATTTGGCAAAGTTTCACTTCATTTTTGGGGAACTACAAACTTAGGAATTGAATTTGGGAGTTTAAAAGGGGGTAACTCCCTCCCAAAATCGCCAAAAATCGCCCATTCAAATTCGAGAAACTGCCATCCCGCCGGTCTCGCCGTCGGCAAGCCTTTAGAATTTAATTGCCTGGACTCTCAGGAAAAACCCACCTTGGGCAGCGTCGATGGCGCCGTCGGCGCCCAAGGCAAAAATTGCGCAGTTTTGCTCTAGTCCGAATGTGTTCCATTTTTTCTCTATGGATCTAATTTTTATGATGATTCAGGGGTAAATAAGAGTAGTAGAGTTCAATACTACCACAAACTAAAAATAATTTCAAATAAAAACTACTATAATCGTAATAAAAATAAAAATAATTATGGGTTGCCTCTCATAAAGTGCTTGGTTTAACGTCGTCAGCTGACCTATTCAGATATTATTCAAGTTGACAAATCATTAAAACCTCCTTAAATTTTTGTATTTTACCCTCAAAATACGGTTTTAACTTGTGTCCATTTACTTTAAATATATTTGTAGTCTTTTGATCTTCAATTTGAACAGCTCAGTAAGTATAAACTTGGGTCACAGTAAAAGGTCATAACCAACGAGACTTCAATTTCCCATGGAATAACTTCAGCCTTATATTGTAAAGAAAAAATTATTGTCCTGGTTTAAAGTTCTTCTGTTTAATCTTCCAATCATGCCATAACTTTAGTTTCTCCTTATAAATTCTGTCGTTATCATAAGATTTATTTCCTAGTTCTTCTAATTCATTCAATTGCAACAATCTCTTTTTACCAGCATCTTTCAAACTATAATTGAATTCTTTAATCGCCCAATATGCTTTATGCTCCAATTCCACTGGTAAGTGACAAGTCTTTCCAAAAATCATCTTATAAGGAGTCATTCCAATAGGAGTTTTATAAGCAGTCCTGTAAGCCCACAATGCAGTATCCAGTCCAGTGGACCAATCTGCTCTATTAGAGTTTATAGTATTTTCAAGTATTTGTTTAATCTCTCTATTAGAAACTTCAGCTAACCCACTAGTTTGACAGTGATAGGCAGTAGAGATTCTATGAATAATATTAAACTTTTTTATTAATTTCTGAATGTATTTATTTCTAAAATAGGATCCTCCGTCAGTAATAATCATTCTCAACATTTTGTATCTAGTGAAAATATTTTTCATTAAAAATCTTGAAACACTTTTAGCGTCACAACGAGGTAAAGCTTGTGCTTCAATCCACTTTGAAACATAGTCTACTGCAATTAATATATATAAGTTCCCAAATGAAGGAATAAATTGTCTCATGAAATCTAATTCCCAAACATCAAAGATCTCAACTTCTAGCATGAAATTCAGAGGTATTTCATTTCTTCTAGATATATTTCCTACTCTTTGACATCAATCACAAGTTTTTATGTATCTATAAACATCTCTAAAGATAGTAGGCCAATAAAATCAAGCTTGTAAAATTTTATAAGCAGTTTATCAATCCCAAACTGTCCTCCAAATTCAGAATCATGACATTTTTTAATGATTAGCTCAGTTTCTTCATAAGGTACATATCTTATCATAATATGATCCTTACATTGTTTATATAAATAAGGCTCATCCCAAAAATATGCCTTCGCATCATGAATGAATTTTCTTTGTTCTTGCAATGTCAGCATGGGTGACAAAATATCACTTACAATATAATTAACAATATCAACATACCATGGTATTTTCCACTCATTAAAATATCGACGGCATTGATGCCAATCTCCTCCTTATTCGTAATGATTTTCCCATCAGGAGTCCTAATCTTTAAAATAGTTTTCAAATTCCATTTGTGCTTGATAGAGGCGTGAAAGAATTTAGTATTACGATCACTGGCAGTAAAATGAGTATCGTAACAAATCCTCTTCCAATGAAATTGCTTCAAGGAGATTTACATGGGCATGGGCTAGATCTGAGACATGGTAGGGAGAGCAGACGACTTGCTACTCCAGATTATTAACAATTATCTAAGCTTCTTTAATCCTATTATGAATATTAGAAAATGAAGTAAAGTTCCATTTATGTAAATTCACCACAACCTGCTTATGAAGATCCCAAAGCATAAACCAAGGGTTACCAAAGACATTGATATGACAGGCCTGCTTAACAGTATGAAGGAAGGTCTCGTGAGTAGTCCACATATTAAAAAATTTGAAATGATAATTACTAGGTCTGGAAGTAAACACAAGAGAGAGCAAAATGGGGTTGTGGTCTGACGCGACATGATTTAGATGTTGCACTTTAGAGACCGAAAAGTAATTGAGAAAGTGTTGATTTCCTAAGTAACGATCTAAACGTTGAAATAGAGAACCCCTCCTCCAAGTGAAAGGAGGACCCGTGAAGCCTAGGTCAAAAGGACCTGCCTCTACAATAAAGTCATTAAATTGATTGATAAGAGAAAGGTCTCCCCCTCTGCCTCCCCTCCATTCCAAAGAATTTATAATCATATTGAAATCCCTCCCCCCTGCAAACCAATTATCATTAATAGTATCGCTCATAACCACAAGCTTATCCCAAAGTTGATATCTCTTATGGAGTATAGTGTTGGCATAGACAAAAGTGGCCCAAGAGAAGAAAGATTCCACTTTAAAATAAGTCAAAACAAATTGCTCATCATTTTGAGCAACATTAAGCTTAATATTAGATTTCCAAAAAATCCAAATCTTGTTATTCGTATTACAGAAATGCTTATATGTCTTAAATTTATGGAAGATGTGATCTTTACTAAGAGAGACGAGAGGCTCCAAAAGAGCAAAGATAGGAATATTATGGACCCTACTGAGGTGTTTGAGTCTATTAAGGGGGGTAGGGTCTGCCACTCCCCTAATATTCCACACCATAATGTTAATCATGGAATGTCAATCCGCCCCTCCTAGATGATCTAGGAAGGTGGTGACATGTTCACCTTCTGAAAGGGATCTCCCATTAATAATAATATTATTTAAATTAAGATGTAACAGTTCATTTTTCCTTTTATTTATCTTCCTATTAGTTTTCTGCACTAACCATTCCTATTCAAGAACATTATTGGCAGCCAAAATGGCATCGACTTGCACCTCCAATGTTGGAGGGGCCTGTAATTTTAAAGAGTTATCTCCATCAAAGTTATGGGAGAAGAATGGACAGAAGTATGAACTTCCTGCAAACTATCATGCTCAGGGGCAACATCAGTAACAATGGGAGTATTATCAACTGACGGATCTGGGAGAACCTCATTAGTAATGGCAATAGTAGAGCCACCATTAGAATTCTCAATGACGGGATTATTATTAAGGGACAGTTTATCAGGAATGTTATCAGTGTTCGAAACAGAAGGGTGCCCAAGGGGATGCTGATTGACCCTAAACCCTTCATGAGGCTCAGTTGACTCAATTGGTCCAATTGATTTCCTAACAGCAGTGTTTTGAGAGATATTGTTCTTTTTTAGATGTGAATGTAATTTATAACACTGCATGGCATTATGACCAAACATTCGACAATGTGAACAATAAGGGGAATATTTTACAAGTTCCACTTTTTGCCACTACCCTTTAACCTCCGACCCAATCCATATCTCATCACAGAATGGTTGAGTAATATCTTGCTCAACCAGGACCCAAGCCTTGGAAGGCCTGGTCAACAGAAAAGTGGGTCATTCTAACTTCAAAGTTTTCCCATACGCCGCAGCAAGAAAGAATAAAATCTCATGATTAAATAAGTGAAAGATCTCACCCATAAGAAGCCCCCTAACGCAGCCATAGTAAGGAGAAACCATTAATTTTGAAGTTTACTCATTGTAAAGGAGAATGATGCTTTTTTAAATTTGAACTCTTCCTCCTAGAATCTTTGTTTAGTCTATAGAATTTTACTTTTGAAGTTTAGCAATTAGTTTTGTTAACTTAGTTCTTTTAACTATATTTTATTTAGCATACACTCAATTACTTTAGATTTGAATTAATTGGTAAATGACAAGTCTTCCCAAAAATTAATCTACATAAGGACAATCATAAAGGTGTCTTATAGGCTGTCATCTATGTCCATAATGTAGTATCTAATCTAGTAGACTAATCTAATTTATTAGGATTAACACTGTTTTCCAAAATTCTCTTAATTTCACGGTTAGATACTTCTACTAAACCACTAGTATTGGGATGATAAGTAGTTGCAATTTTTTGCATTATATTATATTTTTCCACTAATCTTGCAATTGTCACATTCCTAAAATGAGATCCTCCAATGGTAATGATTACTCTCGGCATTCCATATCTTATAAAATATTTTAATATAAATTTTGAAACACGCCGAGCATCACATCGAGGTAAAGTGATTGCTTCAATCTATTTTAAAATGTAATCCACTACAATCAATATGTATATATTTTTGAATGAGGTATAAATGATCTCATAAAATCCAATCCCCATGCATTAAAAATTTCAATTTCCAAATTAAAATTTAGAGGCATTTCATTTCTTTTTGAAATATTACCTACTCTCTGACACTGATCACATGTTTTGATATATATATATATATATATATATATATATATATATATATATATATATATATATATATATATATATATATATATATTAACATCTCTAAATATAGTAGGCTAATAAAATCCAGATTGTAAAATTTTATGGACAATTCTATCATTCTCACAATGACCTCAAAATTCAGAATCATGACATTTTTAGATAATTTCCTGAATTTCTTTATAAAAACACACATCGTCTCATTACTAAATCTTTGTATTGTTTATATAAATAAGGATCATCCCAAAAATATAATTTTGCATCATAAATGAATTTCTTTTCCAGTTGTTTTGTCAGCCCATAAGGTAATATACTACTAACAATATAATTTACAATATCAGCATACCACGGTATTTCCCAATTTTTTACAACATAAAGTTGTTCATCAGGAAAAGTTTCATTAATATTTCTCTCCAGATCAAGTATTTCTTCTTTTTTTAGCCTAGATAGATTATCAGTAATTTATTTATCAGTCCCTTTTCTATCGATTATTACAAAATCAAACTCTTGCATAAGAAGTACCCATCTAATTAATCTTGGTTTAGCATCCTTCTTTTGCATCAAATATTTAATAGCCGAATGGTCAGTATGCACAAAATATTTAGCTCCAATCAGATATTACCTAAACTTATCAAAAGCATACACAATTGCTAATAACTCTTTTTCAGTGGTGGTGTAATTAATCTAAGCATCATTAAGAGTCTTACTAGCATAGTATATAAATTTAAAAATCTTATCATATCTCTGCGTAAAACAGTTCTTATTGCAACATCACACATTAATTTAAAAGTTTTCTCTCATTTAGGTGAAACAATTATAGGAGCAGTGATCAATTTTTCCTTTAAAGTTTCAAGGCTGTAAGGCAATCTTGATTAAAGTCAAATTTTGTATCTTTTTCCAGAAGTTGGCATTAATGTTTAGTAATTTTTGAAAATTCTTTAATATATCTCCTACAAAATCTAACATGACCTAAAAAACTTCTAACTCCTCTTACTAGTTGGTGGAGGTAAGTTTGATATAACCTGTATTTTTGCAGGATCTACTTCTATGCCTTTTTCTAAAAATTTTATGTTCAAGCACAATTCCTCATGCAACCATAAATTGACATTTTTTCAGTTCAATAAGAGATTAATCTTTTCACGGCGTTCCATAACCTTTTCAATCAAATCACTGAAAATCATCCATAAAGACTTCAGTCCCTTTTTCAATCAAATCAGTGAAAATTGAAATCATATATCTTTGAAATGTTGCACGTGCATTACATAATTCAAAGGGCATTTTCCGAAAAGCAAAAGTTCTATAAGGACTAGTAAAAGTTGTTTTCTCTTGATCCTCTAGAGCAATAGGTATTTGGTGATAACAGGTATATCCATCTAGAAAATAAAATATATTTATGCCCAACCAATCTATCCAACCTCTTGTTCAAAAAGGGTAAAGGAAAATGATCCTTTCTGGTGGCAAAATTTAACTTTCTATAATCTATGCAAATTCTCCAACCAGCAACTTGTCTTGTTGATATTAATTCATTATACTCATTTGTCACTACTATCACACCTCCTTTCTTTGAAACACAGTGAATTGGACTTACCCAAGCACTATCTGAAATAGGATATATTATTCAAGCATCCAACCATTTTAAAATCTCTTTCTTCATAACTTCTTTCATCATAGGATTTAATCTCATTTGCGAACCAGCTCTTAGTTCATGTTGATCTTCTAATAAGATCCTATGCATACAAATTGAAGTATTGATTCCTTTAATATCTGTTAATGTCCATCCAAATGCTTTTGTATATCTTTTTAAAGTTTCCAACAACTATTTTTCTTGCGTATCAGTTAAGTCTGAGGATATTATAACAGATAATGTAGATAAATCTCCTAAAAATGCATATTTCATATGTGTAGGAAGCATTTTTTGTTCTAGTTCAGTAGGTTTCTCAATAGATGGAATCAAATTCTTGTTACTTTCTATAGGCTCTAACATTTCATATTTTTCCTGAACATAATCCAAATCCTCTTTACTCACTTCCATATATTCATCTTGAATTTTATCCTCATCTTGATATTCTATATATTCCTTTTCAAATTCACTTTCAAAAGTTATCTTAAAATATTCATGGCTTAAATATTCATTAATATACATTCTGAAGCATTCAATCTCTTGCTCTTTTGCAGAGTATCTCATTGATTTTGTAATATTAAATGTAATATCTTAATCATTAACTCTCATATTTAGTTCTCCTTTCTGCACATCTACCAAATTTCTTCCAGTTGCTAGGAATGGTCTTCCTAAATGATAGGAATTTCTTTATCTTCCTCCATATTTAAGACAATAAATTCCACAGGAAAGATAAACTTATTGACTTTTACCAAAACATCTTCTATAACTCCTTTAGGATAGGTAATCAAACGATCAACTAACTGATGAGTTACAGTTGTAGGTGAAATATCTCTTAAGCCCAACCTTCTGAATATAGATAACGACATAATTTTAATACTGACTCCTAAATCATATAAATCTTTTCCATAAAATCATTCGCCAATAGTACAAGGAATTGTAAAACTTCCAGGATCTTTAAGTTTTTCAGAAAGTTTTTTCACAATTATAGTGCTACAGTCTTCACTGAGTGTAACAGTCTTATTATCTACAAACTTCCTTTTCTCATTAAGTATATCTTTCATGAACTTCACATAGCGTGGCATTTGTTCCAATGTTTTAACAAATGGAATGTTTAAAGTTAATTTTCTTAAAATTTCCAAAAACTTAAAAAATTGATTATCTCTGTGTTTCTACTTCAATCTTTGAGGAAATGGAGGTGGTGGTTTTTCTATAGTGATTTCATTGGTTTAATTGGACTTTCTGCTTCAAAATGAAAATCTTCACCTGATTTTTCATTTTCCACCTCATCTTTTTAACTTCAACTTCTTTTTGAACTCTATTTCCTAATTCTTTTCCACTTCTCAATTGAATAGCTTTAATTTGGTTTTTTTCTAATTTGTAGAATTTACTTCAACATTACTAGGCAATGTTCCTGGAGGTCTATTGCTAAGTGCGACAGCAATACATCCCAATTGATTTTCTATGTTTCTGCTTGTGACTCCTTGGCTTTGTAATTGACTACCTATTTGCAATATCAATTCTTCCATTGATAGCTTTTTCTCCTTACTCTGCAAATTATTAAATCATGGGGGGTATTAAGATTTATAAGCTTAATTTTCTTGATTGTTGGAGTTTCCCAATGGGTTCGCAGCAGTGTTTCCCCATTGTGGATTTGCAGCGCTAGAGTTATTGTTACTCCAACTAAAATTTGAATGATTCTTCCATCTAGGATTATAATAATTGGCATAAGGGTTATTAGAAGGATTTTTTATTGCATTTAAAGTCTCATAAGAAGATTGAGATTCTATCATTTGTCCCAATGAGTTTTCCTCAAGCACATATATTGTCTGAGAATAATTCATTCCATATTCATCTATCTTCTTTAATTTAACAGTTATTTGGGTAGCTAACATAGATATTGCATCATAATCATGAATACCAGCTACTCTTTTTGGATTTACCTTTTTCAGAGGGCCATTGAAAATTATTAGTAGTCATCTCTTCAATTAATGAATGTGCTTCATCGAATTATTTTGACATTAATGATCCTCCAGCAAATATAAAAAGTTTGAAGTATTATCAAATCTGGCAACACATGGTGTGGACACTTTCTAAGGAGATCCTTAAATCTTTCTCATGCTTCATAAATTGATTCCCCTTCAAACTAATAAAAAAAAGTGATATCATTTCTAAGCTTGGCAGTTTTTTAAGGCGGGAAATATTTAGATAAGAATTTTTGTGATAAATCTCCCCATGTTTTGATAGATCCAGGTGCTAACAAGTTTAACCACATCATAGCTTCATCCCTTAGTGAAAAAGGAAAAATGTAAGTCTGACAGCATCATTTGATACTCCATCATATTTAAATGTAGCACATAATTTTAGAAAACTAGCATGGTGTAAATTAGGATCTTCAGTTGGTGTTCAACCAAACTAATTATTTTGTAACATTTGGATAATAGTAAGTTTAAGCTCAAATGAATTGACAGCTATAGCAGGGGTTTGTACACTTCAATTAATTTCATCTGTTATTAGATTAGCATAATCTCTTAAAGGTCTCTGATGATATTTATTTTCATTTCCAGCATTGTTTAAATTGTAAGTCATTTTGCTAAAATGATCTTTCTCTTTTTTTTTATTTTTGAATTTTTCTAACAGTTCTTTCTAGCTCAGAATCGTAAGATGATAAATTTTTAGATCTTACACTACGCATAAACAAAATAAAGAAAATAATAAAAGGCAGGTAAACACACTTAAAAAAGAAAATGTTGAAACAAAACTACAAGCACTCTTATTCTTCTTATGATTTTTTTAAATAAAAATGAAATAAAATAAAATATTAATATTTTTCGTTACTTCCCCGACAACGGCGCCAAAAACTTGATGCGGGGCAGATTTAGTGTGAGAATTTTGCAAATATTTTTCAAAAATTACAAAATTACACACGACAGATATATAATAAATATGCAATATAATCCCAACCAAAATACATTTTATGAAAATAATTTATCTTTTAAAACTCTTTTTAAACTGTCAAATCCCCTTTAAAATCAACGCAAGTATACGTATCACTCAAGTAATAAAGGGTTTTGATGGAGTCCTAGATATTGATCCCATAGGGAAGTTAGAAAATCCTAAAAGTAAATTATGAAAATTATTTTAAAATCTAAAAATATAAAAATAAAATAAAAGTAAAGTGTGAAGTTTAAAAATTAACTATTCAAGTGAATGCTAATTAAAATGTAGATATAAGACTATAGAAGTTAAACTAAACTAAATACTAAACTTTCAAAACTAAAATTATGAAAATTAAACAAAGTTTTTGTTGTGACAGAAAGTTCAAATTTAAGAAAGCATCCTTCCCCTTTACAATGAGTATATGGATTGTGAAGAAATTGAAATCATTTGAATATATATATATATATATATTATTTTGTCATATAGAAGCAATCATATTCTTTACCCTCTTCTGAGTGCTATAAAGAACATTGACTAATCCAGTCTTTGTTCGCTTATTCTGTGGTTAGGCTGGGAGGATATCGGCTGCCAGTCCAGAGCTCTCACTACTCCCTCCCACGAGGGCTAACAATCTGGTATTATTTTCCAGCCAACTGGACCAAATTGGGGATTTTAATCTATCACCTTGAATCTCCAATTTTGCATCCAAAAAAGTATATTTCCCTATCTATTTGCACCCAATCCCACGGATGACATACTCTCCCATGAAATCAAATGTGATTCTCTCTATGTTATAGAAATCATATCTCATTTAAGAACATATGTCTCTCAACAATTTTTAACAATTCCATTGGCCAGACTGAAAAGTAAATGAAGATGGGAGTTTAAATCATCACAAATTATTAACAATTAAAATAGTAGAAAACAAAATCTATACTTCATAAAATCATATCTCAAAGTATGGAGAAGGACAAAAAAGACTACTCAGAATTCATGAGAAGGATATGACAAAACATGGATTTCATATATATAAATAAGTTTACAAAACGAAAGAAATTAAAATACAACTTATCTCACAATCCTTCCCAAGCAAATCCTTAGAAGTTTTCTCCAATCATTTCTCTCTTTACAATCACTACCAATACTCTCTTAGAAGTGTAATGAAGAAGAAATCTCTCACCTTCCCTCACCTCTTACAACCCTGAAGAAAATCTCCTCTTCTCTCTCTATCTCTAACTCAAGCCAACTTTCTCTCTCCCTCACGCCACCATTTTTCTCTCCCTCATGCCACACACTTGACAAATGAGAAATCACTTTCTTTTATTTTGGGTTGCCTCCTTAAGAAATGAATTCAAAATTCCCTTAAAAACTCCCTTCAAAAGTCAACTCATTTGAATTCAAAAGAAGTGTCAATTGATCTAAGAGACATATCTCTTCATAAAAGAATCTTTCAAAGTGTCTAGATACATTGAATTACTCTAACAGGTGTGTAGAACAAGTGTCCTTCTGATATTTGCGCAAAAATTTGCCTCGAACTGCCTTATTTTGAAAAAGTTGTCCCTGGCGTATCATGCGTCAATTCTCTGAATTTTGGCACATCATGCGTCGATCTGGCTCATCATGCGCCGATCTGATGCATCATGCGCCAAAATCCCAAAATTCGTTGTTTTTGCTCCAAATTCGTCCTTTTTGCCATTTTTATACAAAATGCCTAAAAATGATATATCTACAACAAAAACATAAAAATACCCTTTTTTAAGTGTAATATAACCAAAAATAAGCATAAAATAAGTACTTAAATTAGTATATTATTTTGGTGTATCAACAGTTTAGTGTTTTCTGTTGCATCTAAAATGTCAACCTCTCCTAAACAAATTTTGAGTCTTCTGTAAGCAATATATTCAAATCATCTTGGGAATCCATATCATTATTATTATCTAACTCCTGTTATTCCATTTTAATATCATAACTTTCTCGGAAATGATTACTACTTAAATAATCAATTAAATCCATCTGAAAACACTCTTCTTATTTTCCTTTAGCATTATAATTCATAGACTTTAAGATATTCAATGTAACTTTCTGATCATTTACTCTCATTGTTAACTCATATTTTTGTACTTCTATCATAGCTCGTCAAGTAGTAAGGAAAGGTCTCCCTAAAATAGTTGGAATTTCCTTATCTTCGTCCATATCTAACACATTGAAATTGATAAGGAAGATAAATTTATCCACTTTAACTAAAACATCTTCTATAATCCCCTTTGGATAAGTGATTGATCGATCAACAAACTGAAGGGTTACAATAGTTGGATAAATCTCTTCTAAACCTAACATTCTAAAAATATATAACAGCATAAAGTTAATGTGTGCTCCTAAATCCCATAAAGCTTTTCTAAAAAATCTTTCTCCTATTGCGTAGAGAATTGTAAAACTTCCAAGATCTTTAAGTTTTTTAGGAAACTTTTTCTAAATTATAGCTCTGCACTCCTCACTAAGTGCAATGGTCTCATAATCTCACAATCTTCTCTTATTAGTAAGGATGTCCTTCATAACTTTACATAACTGGGTATTTATTTCAGAGCTTTGGTAAAAGGAATATTAATAGTTAACTTCTTAAATATTTTTAGAAATTTTGAAAATTATTGATCCAACTTATGTTGTCCAAGTCTTTGAATAAATGGAGGTGGTGGTTTTCTAAGTTAATCCTAATTGGAGAGATTGGTTTTTCCAAGTCCTTAGAAATATTTTCTTCAGATTTTCCAGTTTCAACAGTGTCTCTCTCAGCCTCAATCTCATTTTCACCTACTTCCTTTATCTCCCTTCCACTTCTTAGTTTAATAGCTTTAACTTGCTCTTTATTCTTCTCTTTATGGTTTATCTAAGTGTTGTTAGGAAGAGTTCTTTGGGGCTTATTGCTGAGTGAGTTAACAAATTGTCCTAGTTGATTCTCTATATTTTATATCTCTACACCTTGAATTTGTGATTATTTTCCCATTTGCAACACAACCTCCTTCAGAGACAACCTATTATCCTTAAATTGGTAAATAATTGTTAAAAGTCTGGTGGATAAGAAGGTCTACAGTTGGTACTGCCCTGGTTATTATAATTTCCTACAGGGTTTGCTTGATTATTCTCCATTGTTGGTTTCCACCTCTTAAATTATTATTTCAGTTAAAATTAGGATGGTTCTTCCAACCAGGGTTATAAAAATTGGAATAAGGGTTATTAGGTCGATCTTTAATAGCATTTAAGGCATCTAATGATGAAGTGTTGGAATCAGTTGTCTGTCTTAATGAATTTTCCTTAATTACTGAAGATGTTTAAGGTTTTTTCATTCCAAATTGATTTAGCTTTCAAGATATTGCTGCAACCTGAGAAGTAAAAATTGACAACACATTCATATCATGAACATTAGCTACCTTTCTAGGATTTACCCATTTAGAAGGCCTTTGGAAATTATTTGTAGCCATCTCTTCAATTAAAGAGTAAGCTTCATCAAATGGCTTCTACATTAGTGAACCACCAGCAACAGTATCAATGATAGATCTAAGGGATTCTACTAACTCATTATAAAAAGTTTGAATGATTAACCAATCGGACAGAGCATGTTTTAGACACTTCCTAAGAAGTTCCTTAAATCTTTTTCATGCTTCATATATTGATTCAACTTCGTACTAGTAAAATGAGTTAATATCATTTCTAAGTTTAGCAGTTTTTTAAGGTGAAAAATACTTAGCTAGGAATTTCTAAGCTAAGTCACCCCAAGATGTGATAGATCTTAGTGCTAATGAATTCAACCACATTTTAGCTTTATCCCTTAAGAAAAAGGGAAAACGATGAATTCTAACAGCATCATTTGACACGCCATTATAACGAAATGCAGCACAAAATTCTAGAAAACTTGTTAACTGTAAATTTGGATTCTTAGGTGGAATTCTCCCAAACTGGTTGTTCTACACCATTTGGATAATAGCAGGTTTCAACTCAAATGTGTTAGCTTCTACAATAGAAGTTTGTATACTTATGTGAATTTCATCTGTCATAGGATTGGCGTAATACCTTAATGGTCTATGTGCAATATGATCTTCATTTTCTGATGTTTGACTATCTAAGTTGTTGTGTTGAGTATTTATCATTTCTTGTACAAATTGGTAAAGTCCTTTTTATTCTCTAATCCTTCTAATTTTTCTTTCTAATTCAGAGTCGAACAGCACAAGTCTTGAAGATCCAGCACTACTCATACACAACTAAAGTTCAAAAAGTACATTATAAAGAAATACACAAAACAAACACTCAAATATAATAATTTTTTTATACTACCTTGGACACACAAACAAACACTTACACAAAAAAACTACAATAAGACTTTCCAACACTAAGTCTAGCTAATTCAACCAAAATTTTCTAAAGTCAAATTAACTGCCGCACTTCCCCGATAGTGGTACCAAGAACTTAACCGACCTGTTAGATGCCCAAGTGTTTTTATAAAAAATATTTGAAATCTAATATGTTTACATATTTTATAACTTGAATTTCTCCACAATTTAGAACCTCACACTAGGTATTTTACGCAAGTGTATGCTCATTCAAGTAATATCTGATTTTTTTGAGTTTGGAGTATTGATTCCACAGGTAAGGCTGTTATTTTAAAAAATTAAGAAAAGTTCCTCTCAATTCTCTCCAAGAAAATGCAGAAAAACACAAAAACTCGCGTTAAACTCTACTTTCCTACACACTTAGACTCTTTCCTTAGCTTCACAAATGATCCTCCTCACTTGTTAAAAATGTGTATCCCTACTCATAACCTCCAATTTTTTGCATAACCATTGTAGAAATTGCACAGAGCTGTTCTGGTGCATATGTGCCACTTTCTTGGGTAAGCATGGGGAACAACTGACGCCTAGGTATCAGTTTGTGGTGCCATGGGACCACTTACTTGGACAAGCTTGACACAATCTGCTGCCTGCTCATCTGTGGTGTCATGGATCCATGGACTAGAGTCATGGCTCTAGATGCTGGCACCTAAGCGTCAACCTATCGTTTGCTCCATTGCTCCATTTTCCTCCTTTTTGCTCTATTTCCACCCCAATTTACTATCTCTTGCCTTTTATACCAGCAACAAAAACATGAATATATCTTCCTGTAAAGTACAATTTCATAAAGAATAAGGGTTAAATATAAAAGAAAATTATCATGCTACAAGACATGTCACCATCTCAATCATGAGCTATTCTTGAAAACTGAATCCTACATATTTTTTTTTATGAAAATTCCATTCACTTCATCCTCTTAAACAATAGGTAGCTATCATGATTGTTGGATTTTTTTAGTGAAATTAATCTAGCAAATCTTAGGATGACTACTTATCTTCATAAATGCAAACTCAATTCATTTCTCTTCCAACATGAGCATCCAATCTAATGATTGTCCTTGTCTGCAAGCAAATCATAAAAGAGTTTTAGATATTGTCAACCATAAAAAGTTGGTGGAATAATTTTAATATCTTAAGTGAAATCATCATCTAGTTCTTTAGACACAAGCTATCGAGTTACATAACCATGCTCGCTATAGAGTGACAATGATACATGGTAGAAAAAAGCTCATCATATTTCCAAGGGGAATGCTCATAAGGAGCACATAGAGTATAGCAATCATGCTTTCCTTAGTGTTATCAAATTCTATGTGAAGGTTGAAAGAGTATATCATCAATATTGGCATAATAATTATTTTTATCCCAATGATTTGTTACAAAGACAATAGTAATGTTTAACAAAGGGTTGTGGTAGAGATAAAGTGGGAGGAAGATGAATGTGATCAACAAAATGATCTTCCGCATTTTGTTGGTGATCAAGATTTGAATAAGGTTCCATTTGGACGGTGCTAGCTTCCCTACATTTAGTTTTAATGCCACAAATCATCTTTAGAATTCATAATAAGTGTGCTAATACATTAGGATGTTCTTTATTTTTTCTAATTAGACTACATACTAATCACCATGTTTATATTATGAAATTTAATCATAGTACTTATAGCCATTGTGAGTTGACATTAAACACACTCACACGCACTTTGTGTGTTTTGTTGTATGATCTTCTTATATAATATATTTTATTATTTACTCTAGGATTTTGAAGTTTTTAAAGGTCTATATGGATTAATTCAAAAAAAAAATTTCTAATAATGTTGTAGATCACTTAAAACAAATAATAATTAAGTACTCACAAATAATCTTTGAATCAAATATATTAAATATATGACTATCAGAATAAGAGATATTATAGAAAATAAAATAGTTTAATTTTAATGGAAGCAAGTTTTTTGCAATGCATGTAAGTGCAATGAAATTAAAGATCAATTATAAGAGTAAATGACCTAATGAAATAGTGATATGATGTTTTTCATTTAGTTTTAATAGTAGCTTGACAAGCTCATTTCAGTGAGCTTACCATCACAATCTAATTCAAAATACAACCTATAATATAATAAGGTATTCTTGGGGAACATTTTTAATTTGATGCCAAATATATTGTAGTATAAATATAATGTACTATGAGATAATTTTAGCAACATAAACACAATAAAAAGAATGTGTAAAACGTGAAGTGAATCAAGCTATTATTTTTTTAATAAAACAAAAATTTTAATCAAGTAAAAGAGAATGAATGTGATTTAAGATAGATTTAAGGTAAACATGGTTAAGTGGGGATAAGTTGAACTTGACCGATACAAATACGTCTTAATTGTGGAGATCTCATTCCTTAGAAATTCTTCTCTAATGATTATCAACTCACACAATCAAGTAATCCTTCACCTGAGAGGACAAGCACAAAAAAAACTCAAAATGAAATTTTCATTTCAAAATTAAGTTCTAAATATTACAAGAATTCCCCTATTAATATAAATGAGAGGGGTATACCAAATACATAAACCTACCTATTTAAAATATACCACTTACCATCATTATTTTCATATCTTTAATATGTATTGTAGGCATCCCATTATCAAAGCCATCGCTATGACCTAACACAATTAACATACGTAACATTGTCTCTATTAACAAGAGATCTCGCACAGCCAAGAGATAAGATGGGCTAGTGCATATAAACCTAAAGTATAACATCATAATACAATAATCTAATGATGCCAAACTCAAAATATAACACTAAACATAAAGGCCTAATAATATAAGGGACCATAATATAACCCCATATATTTTGAATAGTTGAACTTATACTTTATTTGAAGATGATGTCATGTATCAATCATCTTTTTAATTTTTTATTGAAGTTAAAAAATTAAAGTTTAAAATTAATAACATGTGTCTTACAAGTTTCTACTTTTTCTCATAAAATTCATCCAATAGCATATCATCAACATCATCTAGACCTTCAAAATTGTCATAAGTAATGTTCACATACATGTGTCTCTATTCCTCTATATTAAATGAAGATATTCTAGTTTAGGTTAACTAGATTTAGGCCAGTAAGTTTCTTTGCATTGTTCTGTCATCCCTAAAGGCATATATGATGATCAAACTTTTTCTTTAGCTTATTGAACATTATTGAATAGTTATTAATACCTTTTAAGGAGTATAGTTAATCCATAGAGCTTAAGGAAATGTTTTATCCAATGTATCGTCCTCAAATGTTTATTATTTCTTAAGATATAAATGGCAATAAATAGAATCCATAATGAAGTTACAAATGTTTTTTAAAGCAAATAGGCTTATGATCTATGATAGGAACTAACTATCAATACTAGAGTACCCATCTTATAGCAATTTTTGACACATGGGAAATTAGATGGCTATAAATGATGATTGAATACACAACATAGAAATTTAACACAATATAAAACATAAATTAATGAACATGGTATAGTGATGAATCATAACAAAGAAAAAAATAAAACTATACTAATACTGATAAACGGTACAAGAACATTACAATTATTTAAAATGAAAAGACAATAATGGAGACCAAGCATAAAATAATAAACATTAGCATTGAAGTTTCACTCACTCTAGCATTCTACCCAATTATGTCATTCAAAAACCTTTTAAATCTCTCACTTCCATCCTAATTTTTACAACTTGCTACTTGAAATCATTGAAACCCTAAACAACAATAAAAAATAATATTCTTTAAGAAATAAAATATGAGGAAGACCCATTAAGGGATGATAAGATGGCAAAGCTGAGAAATTCAATAACGTGGAACCAGGGGAGAAAGAAATACCATAATAAAATTATTGAGAGAAAAAGAAGGCAAATGAAAAACACTCAAGGTAGGGAGAGGTTTCAAAAAAAAATTAAATTTGACTTCATATTATAGAAGCATCAGCTTCTGTGTAGATACAATGAATAAAAAAATATAAAAGAGATCAAACATAAGAGAAGAATAATTTAAAATAAATAACAAAATATATATGATAAAATAAACACCACAACTTACCTTCTTCTAAAGTTCTGAAAAGAGGTCTTATTAATTCATCAAGGTAATATCATTAAATATTAGAAATGAACTTCTTGTGATTTAATTCTCTATCCCTTTCTCTTTTTCCCTATTATGTCAATTCCTTCTCAACTCCTTCATAAGAAGCTCAAGATTGACTCACACAACTATGCCAATTAAGCTTTTATATATCAGCTTATATCACCACCAACCCACTGCAAGCTTGCTTATCTCATGAAATATCATCCAACTCTTTTTCAAAATTTCACACAAAAGCTTGATATATATGTTATTCAATCATGAAGATTAAGAAAATGGAAAACAAATAACATTACACTTTTTTAAGCTTTAACACAAAAAAACCTAATACATTCTTCTCCCTATAATCATTCATGTATATTGAGTTGCTAAAAAGTGATACATTTAAATAAGTGCAATAAATTTTATTTCAATTTATAATTCTATAAAAAAAAGTATACATTGACATTAATGTTAGATGTATTTGAGTAATTTATATATTTTAAAATGGTATTTTATGTTCATTATGATAAATTAGTGAAGATAAAATGTAATTATCTTTATATAATATACTTCAAGGCAATCAATTCATCTTTATAGGATAAGCTTAACATTTATACCAAATCACATAAGATATTAGTAATAATATTCCATATAACCAATCAATTAGTTATAGTCTCCTTACAATGATCATAGTCAACAAAAATGTTGCTTCATGAATTATAGTAGCTCACCAGTTACTTGTAAATAATATTAAAAAAGATTTACGTAAATGCCAAGTACTTTCATAACTAACCCAAAAACTTCAAATTTAACATATATGCCACCTTACCTACGCATAAATAAAAAATGTATTTTCCATGCAGGAAGAGCTGGGAGATTTTTTGATGAAAAAATAGCCATAAGATTTTTAATAAAATTACAGGAGAATTAGGAAAAGAAATATATGATAAATGACATAGTATTTATGAAAATTTACCCAAAGGAATGGAGATAGGACCTAGGATGGTATTTACTTTTAACATTTTACAAGAAAAATGTTGAGAATACAAAATTCAAAAACAAGTAAAAAAACAATCATATAAATTTTGTAAAAATATATATACCACCCAAGACTTTCCAGAAAAAGTATATAAAAAGAAAAAGATTCTTAGGCCATCTAATAAAATAAAACCTAAAAAAGATGAAAATGTTAAAAAACCAAATAATAGAAAATGTAATTGTTATATTTGTAGATCCCCAAAACATTTTGCAAATAATTGTGATAGAAGAAATTATAATAGAGCAAGAAGTTTATTAATTCAAGGATTAGAAGATGATGTAGTTAGCATATCTTCAAATGAATCTAAGAATACCATTTACAGCATAACAGATGAAGAAATTTAATATAATTCAAATTTTGAAAGCATGGAAGGATTAATAAAAGCAGTTGATAGATGGGGTAGAGATAATGTTTTATCAGCAATGTAATTTAGAATAAATATAGCTGTAATTTACAATAAATATATATGTTAGCTAGAAATTAATAGATAATTTATATTAATCAAAATTTCTTTAGAGCATTAAATTTATACAGATAAAATCCGTATCCAAAATTTTTTAAAATACATCTATTATAAATATTTTAATCTATAATAAACTCATAAAAATATTCAATGCTCTAAATTCTAAACCGTAATTTCCATCGTTAGAAATGTATATACATTCTCTAGTATACATTCTCTAGTATTAATTTCTCCTTATTACGCATTGGACATATATATATATATATATNATATATATATATATATATATATATATATATATATATATATATATATATATATATATATATATATATATATATATATATATATATATAAGGATTATAGACTGTATGAATATTTTTCATGTAAGAGAATGCAAAAAATGATAACAAGACTTAAGAAAAAGCAAACAAAGAGAAGAAAAGAAAACAGTAGCAATACTAAAATGACATAAAATTTTATATTACAAAAAGTTTATGGAAGTACTTGAGCCATGTTATTTATAGTAGGGGAAGTTTGTGTAAAATGACTTGAGCACCATGTTGAGGCCGAAGAGTTAAAATAGTGTGAGGAGCATGGGTATAAGATGGTGACAATTCAGCTGAAAAGCGTTGCAGAATTCTCGCCAAGGCCATTTTTGCTTCTATAAGGGCAAAGCTCTGGCCGATGCAGATTCGAGGACCCCAACCAAATGGAAAAAAGATGAGTTGGTTCTTTGTTGCCTTTGAAACTCCTTCAGAAAATCTATCAGGGTTGAATTCTTCTGCATCCTCACCCCAAAATTCCTTGCTATGATGGAGTAGAAGGATAGGCAACACAAGTTGCACTTCTGGCGGAAAAGTAAACTCTCCCAACTTTACTTCTTTGTATGTTTGTCGAAGAAGTGTGATTCCAGGTGGATATAATCTTAGAACCTCATAGAGAATCATAGTCAACTGAAAAAAGAGTATCAAATCTTAGTATAGTGACCTTAGCATCAGCTATAGAAAGTTTATGGAGCGTTCTGAGGAAACTTTTTGTTAAAAAACAGGAAGCATAAAGATATAACATTTTAAACAAATTATATAAGAATATTTTTGCATAAAATACACAAAGATAAAAAATATGCGACATGTTATCTTGAATTTTATTTAAAAATTATATGGTTTATAATAAATATTTTCTTATTTTGAACCAATATCGTTATATCCTAATAAATTTTGTATCAAGATATTTTCATAAAAATAAAAGTAAAATTTGAACAACTAGTTAGTGAATCAAAGGCTGTTTTTTCCAGCTCCATCCACAAAACTAAAGGATTTTGTCCCTTAAATAATAAAAATAAATGAAGGAATAGCAAACAGGTGAAAAGCAACAGATACTACTTACAATCTTCAACCGACTTAATCCCTCAAAAGTAGGTTTGTCATGTCCAAAAACCCGCAAAACCTCTTCTCTTGCAAGATTCTGCCAATCTGGATGTATGCTGAGCACAATCATGGTCCATGTAAGAAGAATTGATGTTGTCTCATGCCCAGCAGCATAAAATAACTTGCACTCTTCAATCATATCTTCTGTGGTCAAACTAAAATCTTGCAGGTGATCTCCTTCTTGAGCATATCTTTGGTTTGAATCCATCAACAAGCTCAACAAGTCATTAGGAACAGCATTACCATTTTTTATCACACACTCTCTCTGTTCAATCATGATTTTAAGTAATGCAACAATCTCCTCATGATTTTGATTTCTTCGCTTGTTCTTTTGGGTGGGTAAAAATCTATAGCTCAAAATAGTGGTTACTTGCTTGCAAATACATTAAAAAATTAATTGAAAACGCAAATAACAAATTTTTAGTAGAATAAATTAAGAATAACATTGAAGAATTGTTTTGTATTTTTTTCAATAATTGCAAAATGATTCAAGATTTAATTTATTAAATATGAATTTGCTATAGATTTTTAAATAAAACATGTTTATGAGCTTGAATCTAAAGTCAAGCAATAGATAAAACTAAGAAGTTAACAGCAAATATAAAACTATGTTTAAATTTAAAACTAAATTTAATTTAAGCATCAAATCAAATATTGAATGTCAATTTGAACTAGAATTTAAATCTACCAACAGTTGTGAATTGAATTTATGCCAATTAAGCTAGTGTAAGAATGTAAGCAAGCTTGAAAGCACAGCTCAAAACAAATTATCGACAAAAAATTTATCCATTTGGTGAATAAAAAAGATTTGTATTTTTTAAATTGGACTTGGCTACTTTATATATATATATATATATATATATAAATATATATATATATATATATATATATATATATAAACATATGAAAGGACTGATCATGACCAGTCTCCAATAAAACATGAAAGTTCAATCTCCATCTAATTTGCTGAAATCAAAATACAAAATTCAATTTTTAAGCCATTTAGCTAGTTTTCTTTGAAGAACTTTTCCAAATATATGATAGGCACAATATATTTAAGCTATATCCATCTAAAGAAAATTTTATGAAATTTAATAAATGCTATATTTATTCTTTACATAAACTTCTCATATAATTAGTTATAGTATGTTCACTGAGAAATACATAAATATTTTAGCAATTTTTTTATTTAAACCATATCGTATTGCATCATTATTTATTTACATGCATGATTTTCATAAAACTTATTGCTGATTACGAAAATCATCTACTACATATGTGAACTGAGGATATGTACAATTCAAATCAAATGATAAGAAGATAATTCATCTAGACTTGAAAGATTTCCTGCAAAAATCCCTAAGTAATTAAGTGCTAGAAAAATATGATCCTATAAAGTTATAAGCAAATTTGGATGACTCAAAATAATAATAATATCACATTTTTTAATGCAACTGATATTTAGCTTGAACTATCAACTAACCTTTTTCTCTCTTTCTACCTCCTCTGAACATCTGCTAAATACATCATATGTATAATTTCCCAAAAATAACATAATTATGTCACTGGCAGCTATACTATATACTATGTATATGAACCCTATAACATGTTGAATATTAAACAATACTTTATTCATTGTCGAGACAAATATAGGCATCATGAATCATGAATGTCACTGTGCAAAATATAGTACTTACACACATATTAGCAGAACAAATATCAACCAAAATTTTTTTTTTTTTTTTAATTGATGCAAATCTCAAAGTCTACAATCATTAAAAACATAAGTTATGAGTCATTACAATGAATAATCTGAAATATAACATTTTATTTCGTAGAAATTTAATTTTCAAATGTTTTATCTATTAATTTTGTTGATATATGACTTGTGATTACTAGATTATGGGAGAATGTTTATATTGATAACTTAATGTTCTTTGGATCCATGATAATTAATTATTTGTTGTTCATTGTATATTTCATCTGAACATTTTTCTTTGTGTGTTTGTGTGATAAGAGATTCAAGAAGATATTGTAATTAAATATAAAGATCTCTGGCATGTAAAATGAGGGTTTAGTTATTATCAATAATTGTTTAGTTGAATGTGTTATTCCTTCCTGTCAACTCCTTGATCAAGTAGAAGATCAAAGATTAAGATATTTTCTTATTACATGGCAGGTGGCATAATTTAGAATATGACCAACGCTGATTGGCGTCGGATATGGCCGTCCATAGACGCTGATTTGCGTCGGATATGGCCGACGCTAATCCGCGTCGGTCATGTTCGACCCTCCTGTATCACTACGTCAGCATCACTTGCATGTTCGACGGTTTTTTTAGCGACGACTGATTTCGACGCTAATACGGACGCAAATTAAAATCCGACACTAATGTAGATGAAAATAAATTATCGACACCCATTTTAATGTCAAAAAAAAAAACGAAGTTAATCGAACTTTTTCTTGTAGTGATGATTTACATTAATTGTTTGTATCATTTCTCATTCATTGAAATTTTTAACATTATTTCGATTAGGAAACTGTTAAATCATTATCAAGATTGATTCCCATCATATTTTTCATTTTATCAAAAACTAATGAATAATTGTTACAATTAAGAGTTTGTGATCTAATTTTGTGCATCTCATTGTAGATTTATGCTAAAAAGTAAAAATGTCTAGAACCAAGGAATCCTATATCAGATTCTGGAAATAAGAATATCTCATGCTTTGGAGGACACTGATGATTAATGAATTTCTATATAGGAAGTGTAATCATGCTATGTTAGCTTGACGAATATCCACAAACAATTTATTGGAGTTAAATTTCTTCAAGCTATATATGTATAATTAATATGGAATCCTTATCCCTCAAATATGTAGAAAGTTTTTTTATTAAAAATGGTTGATCTTTGGATTAAGCAAAGCTCATTTATTTAGTCTTTTTGAATAAAGCTTTAGTTAGGTTTTGAATTCCTGCATGATAATGTTAAAAAAATGAATAAATAAACTTAATAGAAACGGCATCTGTTACTAGAAAACTAAAAAAAATAATAAGTACCTAAAACCAGGGATATACAAATTCCGAGCAGCCTGCATAACAAGCTCAATTTGCTCTCCCAGTAGTTCAAAAATGCGTCTCCCCTCTTTATAGCTGCTACCAAATGCAGCACGGGAGATGACGTCTCCTGAAAGCTTCAGAAATTCTGACCAAACATTTAGCTCAAACACACCCGCATTATCAGCCATGTCCTCCCATCGACTTATCAGCTCATCACAACAAGCAGAAAAAGCTGGCATCATTATCTGTACAAAATAATAAAAAATAAAAAATAAAAAAAAGGAAAATTTAAGGCATACCATTCAATTCCAATGTATTTACATATGTAACACCTAAACTTCAAGTTTTACATACATTACACATCACCTAAGCATTAAAAGGTGTATTTCACTTTTATATAGTGATATAGTTGTTATGATATCAAAGATTTCGATGGTTTAAATGTAAAAACTCAAATTTTAGGTGTCATATATGTAAATAGATAGATGTTAATTGGTATGTATGTAAATTCTCCCAAAAACAATTGCTATGTAGGTAGAGGCCCTAAATTTGGATTTCTCGTCAGATGCCAAAGTTTCTTACACAAGAATGAGAGATTACCTTCAACTTTTCAGTGTGGAAGGCAGGGTTGATGATTCTCCTATGTTTGACCCATTTCTCACCTTCACAAGAGGCTACACCTAGAAATAGCTGCCTTCCAATTGGTGTTGGTTTTAGTTTCTCAAAATGACCAAATTTGGTCGATAGAATGCCCTTTACAAGCTCAGGATCCATGATGATCACCCTGGGATAAGGCCCAAACCAAAAAAATGCCGCCTTGTTCTTACCTGTATGACAAGAATTGATACATTTGGCTTTGTAATTGGGGCTGATTTGTAGAGAGTCGAATAAATTTGTGTAAAAAAAATTCCAGAAAAAAAGGGAAGATTTACATGCATACCACACAATTCCCATGTATTTACCTACCTAAAACCTAAACTTCATTTTTCTTCAATTTTTGCATACAATCACCTTACTTATGCATGATAAGGTGTATTTCAGTTTTTAAAGATTAAAAAAGTAGTATTTTTTATGTGATATGAAATATATGGTGGTATAAATGTAAAACACACTTTGGGGGTTAGATATGTAAATACAAAGAAATTGAGTGGATGCATGTAATTATCCCGTTTTATATATATGTCATCTTTTTAATGCATAAATGGTTATATTTCACTTTTTTAAAGTTAAAATAGCTTTTTTTTTATGTGAAAAATTTGAGTGGTATAAATGTAAAAAGTAATGTTTGCGTGTTAGGTATGTGACTATATAAAAAATGGGTGGTATGTATGTGCATGACTCTGTTAAGCATGGAGAATGCAGTCGCGTTGTACTTATGCTAAAGTTGGCATAGCTACGCAGGGCGGCCTAAGTATACCGCAACCGGATGTAGTTATGTCGTTGTTTCGCTCGTTCCAAGTGCTGATGGCCAAGAGTGAGAAATATGTATGCTGAGTGTTGAAGTCGTTAAACCAAGACAGTTTCTCTATTACGAGAGTTAAATTTCTCAATTCAAAAAGAAGACTCCTATGTGCACAATGATTTCCTGACGGAGCATAGAAGTTGCAGAGTGTCTGAGGGGTGGATCTTTGGTGTGCAATTCCTCTCGTCATATCATCAAGAGATGAATTGGAGTGGTATTCTTGTAATTTC